>CAJVSB020000358.1:0-56979 GCA_911865555.2 Thlaspi arvense
CACGGTGAACCTAAAGTCAAAACCATACAAAGCCACACCGACCTCATCGTTAGTACCCCAATGACTCGACAGCCCCAAACGGACTTAAATCCATTCCCGTACCCAACACCATTCTGAGACACCACAACCCATCATCAGATCCCGCGTGACTCACTAATACTCATGCTTCAGCTCAATAACCCTTAACATAAAGGACCAGTCTCCACAACCCTCAACTCATAGTGAACCGGTCTCCGAAACCCTTGAATCGCCCAACTCGATCCCAAAACTACCTTGAACTCAATTCGATTGGCCACAAAACCCTCCAAAAATGGATTTAGAAGGCCAAAACCTTAGCGACATACTAACCTGACCAAAAACCATTAAGGTTAGGCCAAACTGGCCCAAAAACCTTAATTTGGGACAATGGCACGCAAATCGAGGTCGGTTCACCTTGAACCGAATGTCCAAACCTCACCAAATTCTATGGTCAACTAGTTTTATTATGTTGAACCAAGAACCTGTTCAATCTCCCAAAAAACTGGCTCAAAAATCGGTGAATCGGTCGCCCGAAGGAATTATACTAAACCGGCCAGTTCACCTCGAATCGGTCACCCAAAATTTCTCGAACTCACTTGATTTGATAGGTACTTTCTCTTTAAACCCAGAACCGGTCCAACTTCTCAAATCCGAGTCCGTTTAACCACTGAACCGGCCGGTCAAACTTTGGACCGTTTTTGGCCGGTTCAGTCAACTCCCTGAACCCTATTCCCCAAATCTTGGATTATGCTATCCTCTGCTATCCCCAATCTGGCCTTATCCCCAATTTCTTGTCCTCCTGGAATAGCCTATCCCAATTTCTTTCCTGGTTAACTCAGTTGAGTTGACCCGGTTCTCCCTTCACTGGGCTGAGTCGACCCAGCGGGTCGGCTCAGCCCAGCCCCCCCCGCTTGGGCTGCCCTGCGGCTCAGCCCGCGGGCCTGCAACTCATTGGGTCGAGCCCATGGGCTAGGGCCCAACCCGCCAGAACCGGGCCTAAGCAGGCCCAGCCTACTCTCAAACAGACCTGGTTCCACTGGGTCTGTCTTCTTCGCCAGAGCCCCCCCAGCCCCGGACCTGCGACCCCCCCTCCCCCTCTAGACTGGCCTGCAGCTCAAGCCCGCGGGCCAGTGACTCGAACAGGCCGAGGCCGAGTCCACGGCTCGGGCTGACCTCCTTACGGGACCCAACTCTGCTGGGTCCCTTCCTGTCACCCAACTGGGCACCAACCAACCATCCGGGTCGCTTACAGACTTGGATATTCAAAACCCATTAAAACAAAGAAATTCCTACATACCTGGCTCAATTAAAGATCAAGACCTCTAAAATCGGATCCCACGAACTGCACAGAGCTGTTCAATCGAAGCAAAATGGATTAAATCGCCTCAATTTTCCAAGAAATTCCAGTTCTTGCGCGGATGGCCAACGAACCCAAAACCCTCGAATTTTCTCCTTCTCTCCTGAAACCTCTCAATTAATCGAGGGCTTCACTAGGTTTCCTAAAAACGCACACAATGGTGCAGGAATCGACGAAAACCATCATCAATAGACCAGTCAATTTGACAAAAACCACCGATCGGTTACTGCTCGTTCCGAATTTCTAAATAATCGCAATTTTGTCCCTCAAATTTAATACATTTTTCAATTCAGTCCTCCTTATTTTCTGTTATGTTCAATTTTGTCCAAAATTAATTAATATATATATATATATATAAATCAGGTTATTACACAACTCTAGTAAATCTTACACCACCAAATATGCCAAACAATACCAGGATACATAAATTAAACTCTACATACACAAACCAGAATCTTGTCTAAGGAAAGTAAAGGAGTATACTAGAGTATGAAATGGATACAATACAAAACATGCTTGCTCATCTATCAAATCGGTAGTAATCAACTTTGACACCAACTCTAGTGGAATATGGAAAGGCAAATTGATTTGAAAAAATATAAAAGAGCGAGTTGCGAAACTTGGTGAGTAACAAATAATACCTGTTCTAACCATGCTGGGATATGCGTTGCATTACATACCAAAACATACATATGAATACACAGTAAGCAGTTCATGTATATCAAACTATATGTGCGAGAGTATTATTGTCACGGCCCTAACCCAGGCCTGTGACTGGCACTAGGGTCTCCCGACCCTAGTCAGTCTCATAACAACAAACTCATATTCATGCCAACCAAAGTGTATATATATATATATATATATACAACTCAAACCGTCCAATATAAAGCCAGGACCCTGCCTGAGCGATAAAGGGAGCTTTAGAGTACAAAATAGGTAAACAAGGAACTCGCCTGTACATCAAATAAAATGGCAAACACCCGTCTCAATCCTGGCCCGCACATGAAGAACTGCAACCTATATCTGAAAGTTTATAATAAGTGAGTTGCGAAACTCAGTGAGTACAGATGATGCCTACTCTATGCATGTTCGAATATGCATCATGCTGCAAATCTAGAAAAAACCATACATACATATATAGATATCAATAACACATCAACATACTCTGAAGGATATCTCTAACTAATCATCACATCATATCATATCGCAACACATCAATTCACATCACAACACTGGACCCAGGCCTACTCATTACTAGACACTACGAATCACCGTACTCCAGCCGAGTTCCTAACATCGCAGTTACCCCACCCGACCTAAGTCGCTCATCACTGGATGCTACGGACCGTACTCCAGCCGAGTTCTTGGCATCGCTAATAACTCGCCCGACCTAGGCCGCTCACCACTGGACTCTACGAGTGCCGTACTCTAGCCGAGTTCTTGGCATTCCCGCATCACATCACACAATACCATCCTCACACGCAAGCCAAACCAGGTACACATACACACACAAAATGCACATCTCCCAAAATCAGTAGTACACACTAATATAGTCTACTAACAGTTCACAAAACACACATCACGCATTCCAAGATTTATATATCAACACAGTCTCGCAAATCCATGCAGACACCATGCTAGAAAATAAGTATGAAAATACATGTATAGAGAGGGTATCATCACTTACCGTACAAACTGCGCCTAACAAAAGTCTCCGGTCACCTCAACTAGATCTACGGTCCCGATGCTCCTCCACGGGTGGACCTGAAATCAAGCCACATAAAACCGTCACCAACCCCATCGTCAGTACTCAAATGGGCTCGACAGTCTATGACAGGACTTAAATCCCATCCCCGCACCTGACACGCATCCCAAGGCACCACTACTCACTATCGATCCCTCGTGACTCACTAACACTCACACTTCGGCCCAACAACCCCTAACAGTAAAGGACTAGCCTCCACCACCCCCAACCCACAGTGAGCCGGTCTCCGAAACCCCGAACCGGCCTAACCCGGTCCCAAAACTACCTCGAACTCAACTCAATTGGCCACAAAACCATTAAAAATGGATTCAGAAGGCCCAAAAACCTTAGGGACTGTGTTAACCTGGCCAAAAACCTCTAAGGTTAGGCTGAACCAGGCCAAAAATCCTAATCTAGAACATTGGCACGCAAACCGAGGCCAGTTCACCTTGAACTGGACATCCAAAAATCATCAAAATTCACGGTTAGCTAGGTTTCAATATGTTGAATCAGGAACCGGTTTATTCTCCCAAGAACCAGCCTAAAAATCGGTGAACCGGTCGCCCGAAGGGAACCACACTAAAACGTTTAGTTCACCTCGAACCGGGCACCCAAAGTTTCCCAGACCCACTTGGTTTGATAGGTATTTTCTTCCTGAATCCAGAACCGGTCCAACTTCCCAAATCTGAGTCCATTTGGGCACTGAACCATCTGGTCAAACATTGAACCGTTTCTAGCTGGTTCGGTAAATTCCAGAACCCTAATCCCAGAATTTTAGGTTATGTTATCCTCTGCTATCCCCAATTAACCCCTATCCCTGATTCCTTATCCCCCCAGAACATTTTATTCCAATTTTCCCTTCTAGGTCAACTCGGCTAAGTTGAACCAGCCTTTATCTTCACTAGGTTGAGTTAACCCAATGGGTCGACTTAGCCCAGTCTCGCCTGGGCTTGGGCCGCGGCTCAGCTTGCGGGCCTGCAGCCTTCTTGGGCCGAGCCCAGCCCAACATAGGGACCCGGACCCATCTGGGTCATTTCTTCCCTACCCGAGCCCCTAGCCTAGGTTTATAACCCCATGCCCCCTTCGTGGCTGGCCCGCGGCTTAAGGCCGCCGACCTGTAGCCTGGGCAGGCCGAGCCCAGGCCTACAGCCCGAGCTGACCCCCGTTTGGGACCCGGCCCAGCTGGTCCCTTCTCCTTCGCTCGGCTGGGCGTTCAATCTGTGTCCGGGTCTGTAACAGACCCAGACCTCCAAACATCAAACAAAATCCCAAATGTCACTTACCCCTGCTGATTGAAGCTCTCAAACCCGATTTCTCTTGCCTCCGAGCTCCACGACAAGCTTTAATTAGTGAAATTTCAACCAAAACTCGAGGATTTTCCCAATCAAAGCTCCGGAATCTGCAGCCCTTCCAGCTCGAAATTTTCTCTTTTTTTCTCAAGATTTTTCTCAATTCGCCTCACACCCAGGCTCGACTCAGCTTTATGCACATATTTGCAGAACAAATTTTGTGCTGTAAGGCTCCTATTAGAGCAGATTTGTTTTACACCCTTCGGCCAACTTCCGGCCGAAGGTCCCCTTTCCCTTTTTTTTTTTTTTCACTTCGTTCCTTCGAATTTTGTTCTCTTCATTTTAGTCCCCAAATTTTCAAATTCACCCCCGAATGTTTCAATTTGTGCACCTTAGTCCTTAAAGAAAATAAAAGCAGAATTGGGTCATTACAATTATCATACACAAGTATCATATCTCACGATAAAGTGTATCATGCCTGAGGCACCACAACCTTACACCGGACTCAAAGCACTCACTACTAGATGCTATAGATCATTATCCTCTAGTGCAAGCCCTTAACGCTCCAATCTCATCACATATCCATCTCACAACAGTGCGCATCATGTACGAGGCACCATAGTCTCATACTAGACTTAGGGCACTCGCCACTAGATGCTACATGTTATCGTCCTCCAGTGCAAGCCCCTAATGTCCCAATTTCATCACATGACACAAACTCTCCACATATAGAATTAGAAAACATTTTCACATATAGACATATATAATTTATATATCAACATAACGATATTAATATGTAATATAAAAAAGCTCACTGACATTTCAAAACATATCAATACATATCCTAGAGATTTTGCATATTTCAAAATACAGTTTATGCATCAAAATTAGAATCCATGCTATAAATCACAATTAGAAAACACATGTATAGAAAAGGTATAATTCATCACTATATAAGGCCAAGCCTGAAACTTGAGTTGTCCACAACAACTCAACTGTCAATGTGCGTCTCTAATAGTGTATTTACAACCAAAACAGTACACAATCAAAACCAATATTAGAACCAACACAAGAAAGGACTTGGCTGCCCAAAATTAGATCCAAGCACGCATCCCAAGCCTCATCAACCATCACCTAGAACGCACATGACTCAAAAACTCACATCCATTTCTTTTATAAACCCTTCAACTATGATGAACTAGTCTCCAAAACCATTGAATTGGCTTGAACCTGCCTTAAACTCCCTTAAATTGGCTTGAACCGGCCATGAACGCCTCAGAACTAGATTGAACTAGCCTTAAATACCTTAGAACTGGATTGAATTGGTCTTAAATAACTTAAAATTGTACTGAACTAGCCTCAAAATCCTAAAACTACGCTAAACCAAGTATTTTACATACTAAACCAGCTTAAACATTACTAAACTAGCTAGTTTTCTAATGAACCAAGACCCTAGAGTCATGAATCAGTCCAACCTTCCTAGAAACGGTCAAAGTTTCCACTGAACTAGCCAATTTATCACTGAATTGGCGACTGAACCGGTTTTATCTTAAATCAATAATCTTAGATACCTTGTCTCAACTTTAGTTATCCTATTCCAATTGTATTTTGTTCTGTCCTGGGATAGCATATCCCATAATTAATATGTTGAATTAACACGTTGAGTCAACTTACTAATTTCTAGCCATTGGGCTGAGTCGACCCACAGAGTTAACTCGCCCAGAACTTGGCCCAACCCAATCACCTTGGGCCGATCCAAGTGCCGTAGCCCAAGCCCACTAGTCCAACCCAACCGGTTGAGCCTAGTCCTAACTGACCGGCCCAGCCTAGGCCTAACTGGCCCAACCCACACCAAGCCTAGCCTAGTTGAGTTGACTTGATGAGTCGATTCAACTCAACTGAGTCAACTCAACACAAACCCGAATATCGTCCAGGTTCGTCTTACTCACTTGACAACCCAATTTCCAACCTAGGTTCTGTTATATAGTATCTGACTCCGTAGAAACCAAAAATTACGGAGATTTTAGACATACTTTGATCAATCAATGGCCAAGGGTTGTTCAACTGAGTTAGATGAACCGATCAAAGGCTTTTAATTAAACAAAATTGATCAAGCAACCCAAAAACCCAGAAGATCAACTTCAGCCACTCACGGACCAATCGACCAAAAGAAGGCAAATTTCTTTCCAAAACTCACTCGAAGCTTGAAATTGGTTGAGGGGAAACCCTTTTTAGCATGCGTTGAACACAAATACACAATTTTAAGCCACAAATCAGCTACCATGATCATCGTATGGCAACTACAGTGTTTAGTCAACTGTTAGACTGAATTTTCATGTTTTGTTTGAATCCAATCTCTCCAATTCTCATTTCTTTCAATTGCACCTTTTTGCTATTTAGATTCAGTCCCTGTACTTACCTACCTTTTACCTTCGACCTTGTCTCTTTTATTTCTTTCAATTTGGACCACGTCAATTTCAATTTAAACCCTAAACTTCCTGATTTTGCAAATTAACCCCCAATCTTTCTAATTTCCTCAATTTCCCTTCCAGAATTATGATTTAACCCCAATTTCTTTTGGTTCTTGTAATTAAGCTCCTAAACTTAATTATTAGCCAAAATTCAAAAATTTATAAAATTAGGGTTATTATATTCTTTCCCCTTACAAAATTCAGTCCCCAAATTTTAACACAAGAGGATATGTCACAAACCGAATAAGTGAGGGTATGTGTTACGTATTATCTCCTCAAACTCCCAGGTGACCTCCTTTGAGGTTTGACTTCTCCACAACACATTCATCGAGGGCACTTTTTCGAGTAGAGTTGCTTCACCTGTCTAGCTAATATAGCCATCGGTTCCTTCTCGTGTGACAAATCTTGGTCTAGTTAGACATCTTGCACACGATCACATGCGATGGGTTGGGTAATACTCTGTCAGCATGAAAACATGAAATACAGGATGCATCATTGACAAGTCTAGAGGGAGAGCCCAACAATAAGCCGCAGCTCCAATTCGCTCTAATATCTCATAGGGCTGATGCAATGAGGATTGAGTTTACCCTTCTTGCCGAACCTGACCACACCTTTCATTGAGGAGACCTTCAGAAATATGTGCTCCCTGATAGCAAACTCTAATGGACAATGTTGGTGATACACATATGCCTTATGTCTGCTTTCTGTTGCAAACAGTTTGTCTCTAATTAATTGGACCTTATCCATCGCGTCTTGTACCAAATCTGGTCCTAAAAGACTCGACTTTCCCTTTTCAAACCAACCTATTAGGGATCTGCACTGTCTGTTGTACAAGGCCTTGAATGAGGCCATATAGATGCTAGACTGATAATTGTTATTATATGAAAACTCTATCAAAGGTAGATATTGACTTCAGTCACCTCCAAAATCTAAAACACAAGCTCGCAGCATATTCTCCAAAATTTGAATAGTTCTCTTGGACGGTCTATCAATTTGCAGATGAAATGCTATACTCAAATCCAACCGAGTCCCAAGGGCCTCTTGAAACACCCTCCAAAATGAAGACATAAACTGAGATCCTCTATCAAATATAATAGATAAGGGCACCTTGTGCAATCTTACTATCTCGTCCAAGTACAGGTTGTTAGCCTCAAGATTTCATATTGATTTTGTTAATGATAAAATAAATTAAAATTGTTATATGTATAATTATAGTAGATGATATGGACAAATTATTATATTAAGTTTATTGTATAACTACATACACTATATGTGCTAAAATGTGAAATTGTCAAATTAGACATGTATGTAGTAAATTGATTATAACTTATTATAAAAATGTCAAAAAATAATAAAGTCAATTTTATATGAAACTAGACTCAAATAAATTTATTTAATATATAATTTTCCTTATATACTATTTTACATTAAAGCAGTTTATTATATCAATTTCATATATTATTTTCTGAAAAAGTCATTTCTAAAATATGCATGACAGAGGTTTTAAATAATAAAATATAATTTATAATATAAATAAAATTCTGAATTGAATTTATTTATAGACTAGATGTGCTGAATTGTAAATGTATACATTATATGCACGTTTTACACTTATAGATTGATAGATATAAATTTTCAAAGTGGACCATTCTACTGAGTTACATTGTCAGCAGACAAAATGAATATACCATAATATTTTATCATATCATAAAATATAAAAGTCAAATTTGTACAAATCTAATTTTGGATGAAAGTAGACATTATAAGCTTTTCAAAAATATATAACTTGTTGTTTTGGAGGACAAATTCAAATTTTTAGACATTTTTGAACTTAGCCAACAATTTTTGTCAAAAGCAATTTTATATTTTGGTATGTCATTGAAAATTTGATCATTTCTCTCAAACGATGCATAACAATTTAATGATTCTTTTTGTGTTTGAAAATAGACTTATTGAAGAGTGTTCAAGAATTTGTTAAGAAATTTTGAATATTTGAAGCCATTTTATTTGATTTTTTTAAATGAGCCTATGTGCAGTTACCACAAAGGTCAATGTCTTTTCAACGTCTCTTTTGTATTTTTGCCTATAAAAGAAACATAGATTGAAGGGAAAGAATATAAGAATAAGCTCTCAAAGCCTCCTCAATTTTTCTCCAAAATTCTTTATGTTACATTATTTATTACTAGATCCAAGAGTGCATAAAGTAAATTATTTTATTCTTGAGAGTGCCTCTTTGAAGTTAGATTATTTTTATATATGAGTGGTAGCTAATCCTACTTAAGAAGAATTACTACATTTCCACTTCATCTTCATTACTATTTGTATTGGTGTTTAAAACTCACCGAATCAAAGGCTTTGTAATCAGAATTTCTTGCCTTCAACAAGTGCAAGGGACTTTGTTTATACTCGGAATTTCTTGCCTCCATCAAGTGCAAGGGATTTAGTGAAACTTCGTCCGGTTGGAGCTCAAGAGAGTGGATGTAGACTTGGATAATAAGTCGAACCACTATAAAAGATTTTGCATCTCCTATCCCTACTCTCTTTATTTTATTTATAATTGTTTATATTTACTTCGGGTGAATTGTATTCAATCTTTTAATTTTTTTTTTCTACTTAGCTTCTGCGAAAAAAAATACCCAATTCATCCCCCCTTTTGGGTTGCCATTTGGGACAACAATTGGTATCAGAGCTAGATTCTAATTATTGACCTTAATAAGTCTTTAGAGTAAAATCACACATGATGGTAACCATTGGTGTACATAGAGTTATGGAGGGTCAATTTATTTTTATACCACCTTTCTTTAATAGTAATGACTATGGTTATTAAAAAATTAGGATGACTATTTATCTTTAACAAATGGGGTATGATATTTGGAACATTATTGAAGAAGGATATAACACTCCTATGATAGTTAAAGATAATATAATCATTGCTAAAGATAAAAAGGATTGGGATGAAAATGACAAAATAAATTTTACAACTAATGCAAAAGTCGTGAATATATTATTTTGTGTACTAGATAGAAATGAGTTTAATAGAGTCTCTATTTGTAAAACGGTACAAAATATTTGAAAAATACTTGAAATTATGCATGAAGGTACAAGTAGGGTTAAGGATACAAAACTTAATATGCTCAAGTATGAATATGAACTCTTTATGATGAAACCAAGTTAATCTACCAAGAAAATGTATACTCGTTTTACCGATATTATTAATGGTATGATTTTTCTTGGTAAAAGCTTTAATGATGAAATTATTGTGAAGAAAATCTTTGGATTCTACCAAAGAGTTGGGCTCCAATGGTGACAACAATACATGAAGTAAAAGATCTTTTGAAAGTTTCAATCGAAGAGCTTCTAGGGTCACTAATGACTTATGAAATGACTCAAAGAATTGAAGAGGAGGAAGAGCCAAAAAGAGAAAAAAGTATTGCTCTAAAATCTACCATGAAAGAAAACTCCAATGATAATAAAATAGAAAGTGATGATGAAATTGCATATCTTGCGAAAAGAGTCACTAAGCTACTCAAAAAAGAAGAAATTTGAAATAAGATAAATGAGAGGTGATCAAAATGAAAGTTTCTCTAAGAAAGATATTATATGCTATGAATGCAAGAAATGTGGGCACATAAAACTAGATTATCCACTTATAAAGAAGAAGAAAAAGGAAAAAGAAGCCATGGAAGCCACCACTTGAGATATAAGTGATGAAAGTGATTCGATGGAAGAATCAAGTTGAAGTGACATTAAGTGATGAAAGTGATTCATGGCTACTGAAGGAGGTGATAATGAGGTAAGTTCATATTCTTCTACTTTTAGTACTTCTAATTTATCTTATGATGAGTTATTGTATGCATGTGATGAATTACAAAATAAATTAATAATTATTGGAAAGAAATATAACGACTTGAAAAAGAAGTTTTCAAAAATTTCTAATGAAAATGTTAGTTTGAAACTCAACTTATTTCTATATCTAAAAACAAAACAAATGATATATTGATAAAAAAGTTGAAGAGTTTACAAATACTTTGTCATGACCCAAACCCCAGCTCGTGACCGACATTAGGGCCCACCGACCTTAATCAGCCTCAAAACCATCTCACATAATTAAACCAGCATCCCTTATGAACAATACCAGGCACATCAAGCAAACTCACAACCTGATATACAAACCAGAATCCTATCTGAGAAAAGCAAAGGAGCAATCTAGAGTACAAAGTGATAACATATTGAAATGTGCCCGTACATCAATCGAATCTCTGAACTCAGTTCAATCTCCACTAAGTGGAATATGAACAGCCAACCCGATCTGGAATGATAATAAAAGGGTGAGTCGCGAAACTCAATGAGTATAGATCATATCTAACCTATGCATGTTGGGATATACATCATACCACAAGTTCAAAGCAATGCATATATAAATACAGTGAACAGTTTTAATATCAAAACATACATATGTGGGAGTGTAATTATCACATCACAAGATTCCAGTCTCAATTAGAGGCATCACAACCATAACTATAATCAATAATATATGAGATGACCATCACCCGATCGGGTTCACATCACGCCCGCTAGGGGACCACGCTCACCAAAGCAACATATCACGCCCACCAGGGCCACCCACCGGGACACAGTCTTAATACATATCACAACTCCCCACATATAAATCCAACACAGATATACACACATATACAGTTCATAATCTTAAAATCAGTATTGCATACCAACATAGCTCACTGACTATATACCAAACCACATAACACATATCCCGTATATATACATCAAAATACAGTTTATAAAACATATAATCAGTCATGCCAAAATCATAGTAGAAAAATGCATCATAGAAAGGGTATCATCATTCATAGTACTAAAACCAAGCCAATAAGGAAGTCTCGAGTCACTCTCACTCGACTCACCAGTTTGGGTGCACCTGCTCAGCCACATCTGTAGTCAAAACCATACAAAAATATCACCAACACCAAAATCGGCATAAGAAATGGGCTTAGTAGCCCAAATTAGGCTCAAATCCAATCTTAATACTCTGGCACAAATCCTGCAACTGCTCCTTAAGCTCTTAAAGCTTTGTCGGAGCCATACGATAAGGGGGAATAAAGATAGGCTGAGTACCAATAGTAGATCAATACCAAACTTTATCTCCCTATCTGGAGGAAGACTGAATAACTCATCTGGGAATATGTTTGAAAACTCTCTAACTACCGATATCTGCTCTAATTGTGATTCATTGGCCTGTGTATCCATAACAGTGGCCAAAAAATACCTGACACTCTTGATTAAGTAACCACTGAGCCCTCAAAAATGAAATAATAGGAGCTAGAGTCAAGGAATAGTCACCCTGAAAAACATACAACAACTCACCCGATGGCCCAAAACTCACTGTTTTGAAAGGACAGTTCAAAGTGGTATAACATAAAACCAACCAACCCATACCCAGAATCACATCAAACTCTAACATAGCCAAAAGAATCCAGCTTACTATGGAGTCCTAATCGGGCAAGACTTATCCACCTAGGTCATCCAGATAGACTCCCCGACCGTGTCACCACAGAAAAAAGAGTGTTCTAATGATTTCGGTTGTCTATCAAATTGGGTCTAGAAACTTACCAACATGAAAGGGTAAGTGGAACCCAGATCAAATAATACATAAGTTTCAAGTGAACATATTGATAACATACCAGTAATCACAGCATTCGAAGCCTGAGCGTCCTGGCGGCTTAATGCATACACCAATGTCTAGCCATTACCTTGGCCTTCATTTCCAACCCCTTAGTTTAGGGTGCCTGAAAACTCTACACCAATCTGTCTTTGAGTCTGTGATACAATTCCGGTAGCTAAAACAGCCTCCAGTGAAATAGGATAGTCCTAGGCTATATGTCCTTGTCGCCCACATTGATAGCAAACCTTTGTCATCCGAACATCTTCCTGAGAAGACAAATAGTCTCTAGCTATATGGCCCTACTGGCCACACTTGAAACATGCTCTTGTAGCTTGGGCAGCTTCCCAAGAAAGTGAGCAATCCCTGATTGCATGGCCTTGTTGGCCGCATCCATAACAACTCATTGACTATCTACTCGATGAACCATGATAGCCAGATATGGTGACACTGGTCGACAACTGTTTGCTAGAAGAATCTCCATGTCCAGAACGTCGAACACTGCAAGATGATGATCCCCTCATCGAGCTGAATCTACCACCGAATGGTCTTTCCGTCCTAACCCTCTTCCTTGTCTGCTATTGTACCAGGGCTGTCGCCTCTAGAATAGTAGTAGTGTCTTCCTGTATACTAGCTGGGCTGGTGGTCCTGGTACTACCCACTCTAAAGCAATAGTAGTGCCTGGTTGTCCTCCAATTGTCACCGCTGTCTACCCCCACCAGCCCTACTCCTAGTGAGGTTTATCATCGTCCTCTGTAACTCCTGTACATCTACTATCAGTCTTACCAACACGTTAGCAGGCACAGTCACACTTTGGCCTATAGTTCGCTCTTGAGTCTATCTTGCTATTCTACTATGACCACTCCATCTCTTTCTTCGGGATAAAGAAGGGGTTGATTCACCTGCAATATCTCTCGACATTCTTGCATTTGCTGTCTTTCTAAGAATAGTGGGTACGTCACCCATGTAATAGGTACGTTTATCGATGAATCTATCTATACACAAAAATATAAGGATTAAAACAATGTCAAAGGATTCGGGTATAGAGGAATTGAAACACTGACACCAAACACAACCTAAAAGGTATTCGACAGTCTTTTCATTATGAAAGTGAGGCTGTCACCCTCATAATAAAAACACTACTAAAGAACCTTGACTTGAAACACTAACACCAAACACAACTTAAAAGGTCTTCGGCAGTCCTTTTATTATGAAAGTGGGGCCCTTACCTTCATAATAAAAGCACTACTAAAGAACCTTACTCCTTTTTCTATTAGAAAACCTACAGCTCCGATACCAACTTTGTCATGACCCAAACTCAGACTCGTGATCAGCATTAGGGCCCACCAACTCTAGGCAGCCTCAAAACCATCTTGCATGATTAAACCAGCATGTCTTATGAGCAATATCAGGCATATCAAACAAACTTACATCCTCAAACACAAACCAGAATCCTGTTTGAGAAAAACAAAGGAGTAATTTAGAGTACAAAGCAATAACATAATGAAATGTGCCCGTACATCAATTGAATCTCTAAACTCAGCTCAATCTCCATTAAGTGGAATACGAACAACCAACCCGATCTAGAATGATATTAAAAAGGTGAGTCGCGAAACTCAGTGAGTATAGATGATACCTAACCTATGCATGTTAAGATATGTATCATACCATAAAGTTCAAAGCAATGCATATATAAATACAGTGAGCAGTTTCAATATCAAAACATACATATGTGAGAGTGTAATTATCACATCACAAGATTCCAGCCTCAAGTAGAGGCATCACAACCATAACCATAATTAATAATATATTAGATGGCCACCACCCGATGAGGTCCACATCATGCCCACCAGGGCACCACGCTCACTAGAGCAACATATCACACTCACTAGGGCCGCCCACCAGGGCACATAGTCTCAATACATATCACAACTCCCCACATATAAATCCAACACAGATATACATACATATACAGTTCATAATCTCAAAATCAGTATCGCATACCAACATAACTCACTGACTGTATACCAAACCACATAACATATCCCGTCTGTATATACATCAAAATACAGTTTATAAAATATATAATCAATCATGCCAAAACCACAGTAGAAAAATACATGTATAGAAAGGGTATCTCAGTCACAGTATTGAAACCAAGCCAATAAAGAAGTCTGGAGTCACTCTCATCTGACTCACCAATCTGGGTGCACCTTCTAAGTTGCATCTGCAATCAATACCACACAAAAATATCACAAACACCAAAACTGGCATAAGAAACAGGCTCAGTAGCCCAAACTAGGCTCAAATCCCATCCTGATACTCTAGCACGCATCCGAAAGCACCATAATCCATCACCGGAACTCACACGACTCACTAATATGCAACAATTTTATCCAACAACCCTCGACAAGGGTAAACTAGCCTTTAAAACCTTCGAACTATAGTGAACCGACCTCTAAAACCCTCAAACCGTCTTAAAACTTCCTCAAACTAAACTGATCTATCCATGAAACTCTCAAAATTAGATTTAGAAGGCCTAAAAACCCTAGGAACTGGCCTGAACTGGTCAAGAATTGCCCAAAATAAGGCTGAACTGACCACTTAACTCCTAAACTGGCTTGAACCAGGCTGGTTCAATAAAACATACTAAATTTTTTGTCAAACTAGACCTCCCCAAACCCTTGGACCAACTCAGTTCAATAGATCTTTTTTTCCTGATTGCAGAACTGATTCAACTTCCCAATTATGAGCTAATTTGACCACTGAACCGGCCGATCAAACCCTTGGCCAGTTCAGTCAAACCTTTCTCTCTGTTTTTTTTTTGCTTGCCATCTCTACTCGGCTTGGCTTGCCAACTCGGCTCAGCTCAGCTCGCCAGCTCAGGCCAGCAGTTCGAGTCGTCGACCCACCTGGCCTAGCCCATCCCTAAAGCCCAACTGGGTTGGCCCAAGCCTAGACCCATTTTTTGTTTTTTTTGGCTAGTCTACGGCCCAAGCCCACGGGCCCGTGACCTAGTAGGCCTAACTTGACCCAATTGGCCAGCCAGCCACAAGACAGGACCTGGACCCTGTCCTGGTCCTTTCTTCTTCACCCGAAACCTGGGCATCCCAACCCGGTTACAACAATCTGGGTCTGTAATGACCTGGACTCCAAAACTTTAAAAAAATCACAAGAAAACAACACCAACCTCAAATCAACTGAAGCAGAATGATTCCACTAGCTTAGGCAAACAACCAGAAAACCTTTGATCGGAAAAAGAAGTTGTTTAAAAGCCTAAAAGCCTGAAAAAGACAGTTGGTAAGTTCGTGTGCTCCATTAGCCAAAAACTTTGAGATTTCTCTCAACTCTCTTGCTCTAACCTCAAATTGATTGAGGGGAAATGCTCGTCGGCACCTAACACACTCAAATAAGCCATCAACAACTAGAAAAACAACTTAAATGATGGCAATTTGTCGTCAAAAGTTTCAGCCTCGAGTTGGACTAAAACTTCCTGTCTCCTTTAGATCTAGTCCTTCAACTTTGATTTCCTTCAATTCAGTCCCTGACAGTTTCAATTAAACTCCAAACTTTTCAGATTTCTCAAATCAACCCTCAAACTTGTAATTTTCACAATTAGGCCCCTAATTAAATTAATTCCATTAAATTCTTATATTAATTTTGATTTGGGTTATTACATGCTTTATATAAATTTACTCAATGAAAGGAAAATTTAGATAAATTGATTGCTACTCAAAGATATGATTTTAATGAAATTGGATTAGATTACAAGGCTTGTCAAGGACAAAAGTTTTACAAAAATTATTTTGTAAAAAGTTCTCATCATGGTAGTCCATTTATTACATGTTATTATTGCGTTGGTAGAGGACATTATGCTTGTGATTGTTTATTAAAAAGAAAATTGTTAGTTGAGCCTGAAAATTGTTTAGTTCCAAATGATTATAAATAGAAAGAAAAATGTAATATTGCATCTATTTAGATTTCTAAGAGAACATATGTTAACATTGTTGGACCTAAGAAAGTTTAGGTACCAAAAATCAAAACTTAATTTATTTTTGTAGGAGATTTGCATGAAGAGCACAACAAGGAAGAATAAATGATTTTTGAATAGTGGATGCTCAAGACATATGATTGCAGATTACACAAAATTTAATTCTATTTCGAAAATAGATGGAGGGCATGTGACTTTTGGAGATAATGCAAAAGGCAAGATTATTGGTATTGGAGAAATCGGTAACCCTAACTCCCTCATGATTGACAATATTTTATTTGATGATGGTTTAAAACATAACTAAATATTAGTCAACTATGTGATAAAGGTTATAAAATAATTTTCAAGATAATACATGTAAAGTTTTTAATAAGAATAATACTCTAGTATTTGTTGCCTTAAGAGATAAAAATGTATGTACTATTGATTTTGATAATTTGGTTGAACAAAATATGAAATGTTTAAGTGTATTACATAATGATTCTTAGTTATGGCATAGAAGGTTAGGATATTGTAGCATGGATATAATTTCTAAACTTTTAAGAAAACAACTACTTATTGATTTACTTAAACTCAAGTTTGATAATGATAAAATTTGTGCTCTTTGTTAATTGGGAAAACAAAGAAAAACTTCTTTTAAATTTATAAATGTAGTTTTTACATCTAAACCTTTACAACTCTTACATTTAGATTTATTTAGACCTTTCAAGTTGCTAGTCTTGGTAGAAAACACTATACTTTTGTAATTGTTGATGATTTTTCAAGATTTACTTGGGTATTATTTTTGACTCATAAGAATGAAGCATGTTCTCAATTTTTAAAATTTTGTGAAAGAGTTCAAAATGAAAAAGGTTATATGATTTCAAAAATTATGAGTGATTATGGTAGGGAATTTGAAAATTATGAATTCAAAAATCTTTGCATTACTTATGGATATGAGCATAATTTTTTTACACCTAGAACCCCAAAAATAAAATGGAGTTGTTGAAAGGAAAAATAGAATTTTACAAGAAACTGTTGTCCCAAGAGGCAACCCAAGAAGGGGGGTGAATTGAGTTTTTACCGTGGAAGCTAAGAGTGTGAAAAATTAAAAACAATAATAAAAATATTGAATTAAATAAACTTATACAATTCACCTAATAACAAAAATATAAAATAATTTTAAGTAAAGTAAAGAGAGTAGGGATAAGAGATGAAAACTCTTTAATAGTGGTTTGACTTGCTACCTAAGTCTACGTCCACTCTCTCGAGCTCCAATTCGCTGAGGTTCTACTAAGTCTCTTGCACTTGATGGAGGTAAGAAATCTCGAGTACGAACAAAGTCTATTTGTACTTGGCGGAGGCAAGAAATCCTGATTACAAAACTTTTGATTCGGTGAGCATCAAACACCAATACAAATGGTAATGAAGATAGAGAAGAAATGTAGCAATTTCTCTTAAGTAGGATTAGCTACCACTTATGTACAAAAATGATTTCACTTCAAAGTGGCATTCTCAAGAGTAAAACAATTTATGCTATGCACTTTTTGATCTAGTAATAAATAATATAGCCCAAAGAATTAGAGAGAGATTGAGGAGGTTTTGAGAGCTTGTTGTTGTTTCCCTGTCCCTTCAATCCATACTCCTTTTATAGGCAAAAATACCAAAGAGATGTTGGCCTTTGTGAAAGACAAAATCATTTATCAATAGTAACTGCACATTGACTCGTTTCAAAAATTCAAATAAAATGGTCCCGAACGTTCAAAAAATATTAAAATATTCTTGAATGCTCCTCAATGAGTCTATTTTCAAATGTAAAAAGAATCATTGAATTATTGTGTGCCGTTTGAGAAATGATCAAAAGTTTAATGACATGTCGACTGTAAAATTGTTTCTGACCAAAGTTGTTAGCCAAGTTCAAAATTATCTAAAAATTTGAATTTGTATTCAAAATAACAAATTATATATTGTTTAAAAGCTTATAACATTTGCTTTTATTCGAAATTGGATTTGTACAAATTTGACTTTTATATTTTGAGATATGATAAAAATACTGTAGTATACTCATTTTATCTACTGACAGTGTAACTCAGTAGAATGATCCACTTTGAAAAATTATATCTACCAATCTATAAGTGTAAAACGTGTAACTCAGCACATTCATTTTACAAATAAAATTAATTCAGAATTTTATTTATATCATAAGTTATATTTTACTAATTAAAACTAATATTGTGTAGATTTCAATATTGACTTTTTTACAAGACAATATAAGAAATTGATATAATCAACTGTTTTAATATAAAATAGTATATAAGATAAATTATATATCAAAATAAAGATATTTGAGTATAGTTTCATATAAAATTAACTTTATTATTTTTTAACTTTTCTGTAATAAGATATAATCAATTTACTACACATATTTCTAATTTGACAGTTTCATAATTTAGCACATGTAATGTATGTAGTTCACAATAAATTTAATATTATAATTTGTACATATTGTCCATTATATAAATGCATATATAATAATAATTTATTTTGACATTATAAAAATAAATATGAAATCTCGAGACTAACAGAAGTGGCTCAAATTATACTTAACGAATACAAGCTATCTAAATATTTTTAAACTGAAGTGGTTAACACAACTTATTATATTTTAAATCGAGTTCTTATTAAACCAATTCTTATGAAAACTCCTTTTAAGCTTTGGTTTGATAGAAAACCTAAGATTAATTATTTTAAAGTGTTTAGGTGTAAATATTTCATCTTAAACATTAAAGAGAATCTTGATAAATTTGATACAAAATTGGATAAGGGTCTAGTTTTGGGTTATTCTATTACTAGTAAGGCTTATAGAGTTTTTAATAAAATAAATAATATAGTGAAGAATTTATGCATGTTATATTTGATAAAATTGATCAATTTTTGCATAAATTCATATATGATGATGTTAAGTATGATTTACCTAATTTAAATATCAATAATAAAGAATAGGAAATTGAGAATCCCCGTAGTATAGAAAATTTTGATGAAACTTCATATAATGATTTGCCAAAAACTGGAAGTATAAATCTAGTCACCTTATGAAATAAATTATTGGTGATCCTAATAATTGAAGATAGACTAGAAGTTAATTAAAAAATATTTGCGAACACTTGTTTTTTATTTCTCAAATTGAGCTCAAATTTATTCATGATACTATTAATGATGAAAACTGGGTTTTAGTTATGTAAGAAGAATTAAATCAATTTGAAAGAAATAATGTTTGGAAATTAGTGTCTAGACTTAGTGATCATACGGTTATTGAAACCAAATGGGTCTTTAGAAATAAATTTGATGAATTCAACAATTTAATTAAAACTAAGGCAATACTTGTAACTCAAGGTTTTAATCAAGAAGAAGGAATAGATTATGAAGAGACTTTTGCCCCCATAGGTAGACTTGAAGCTATTAGAATATTATTTGTATTTGCATCTCATATGAATTTCAAATTATTTTAAATGGATGTTAAAAGTGCTTTTCTAAATGGTTTTATTGTTGAAGAGATTTATGTTGAGCAACCACTAGGTCTTAAAAATGAGAAACATGTAGATCATTCTTACAAACTTTCAAAAGATTTGTATGATTTGAAACAAGCCCCTAAATCATAGTATGAAAAACTTTCAAAATTTTTATTAGAAAATAAAATTTCAATAAGAAAAAGTAGATAATACTTTATTTATAAGGAAATAAAATGATGACTTACTTTTGTTCACATGTATATAGATGATATTATTTTTGGAGCTATTAATGAATCTTTATGTGAAAAATTTGCCTTATTTATGCAAAATGAATTTGAAATGAGTATGATGAGTGAATTAATTTTTTTCTTGGTTTTCAAATAAAACAACTCAAAGAAGGGATTGTGATCAACCAAACTAAGTACACTAAATAACTACTAAAAAGATTTGGGATAGATAATTTTAAGATCATGAGAACTCCTATGAGTACCTCAATCAAATTTGATGAAGATATTAACGAAAACTTATACACATCAAGCTATATAAATATATGATTAGTAGTTTATTATACTTAACTACTAGCTATCCCGACATCATTTTTAGTATTTGTATGTGTGCTAGATTTCAAGCAAGTCCAAAATAATCTCATTTGCATGCCGTCAAAAGAAATCTTAAGTATCTTAAATGAATTATAAATATAGGATTATTTTATCCTAGAGGAACCTCTTTTGAACTTACTAGTTATTTGGATGCAGACTTTGGAGGATATAAATTAGATAGAAAAAGTATTAGTGGAACTTGTCGTTTTCTTGAAAAATTTTTAGTTTCTTGGGATAGTAAAAAATAAAATTCGGTTACTTTATTTGCAGCCAAAGCAAAATATGTGACTGTTGGAAATTATTATGCACAAATTTTATGGATGAAACACACTTTATTGGACTTTAAACTTAATTATGAACACATTCCTACAAAGTGTGACAATACTAATACCATCAACATTTCTAACAATCTCATTTAACACTCAAGAACAAAACACATTAATATTAGATATCATTTCTTGAGAGATCATGTTCAAAAAAGGAATATAACACTTGAATTTGTAAATACCGAATATCAATCAGTGAATATTTTTATAAAACTTCTTAATGAAAAAAGATTTTGCTTTATCAAAAGAGAACTTAGCCTTATAGAATTGAGTACATAGTTATTATTTGTTGCATTCAATTTCCTTTCATATAGGAAGAGTTTCTAAATATTTTTTATACATATATTGAGAGGGAGTTCATATAATTTATCTTTTTGATGATGTTAAAAGGGGGAGAACTTAAATAATATATGCTTAATAGATATCTTGTATTACATATTTGTTTTGTCATCATCAAAAAAAGGGGAGATTGTTAAACTCAAGGTTTCATATTGATTTTATTAATAACAAAATAAATTAAAATTGTTATATGTATAATTATAGTAGTTAATATGGACAAATTATAATATTAAATTTATTGTATAACTACATACACTATATGTGCTAGAATGTAAAACTATCACATTGGATATGTATGTAGTAAATTGATTATATCTTATTATAAAAAAGTCAAAAAATAATAAAGTCAATTTTATACAAATTTAGACTCAAATAAATTTATTTTGATATATAATTTGTCTTATATACTATTTTATATTAAAGCAATTTATTATATCAATAATATATATCATTTTCTGAAAAAGTCATTTATGAAATCGGCATGATATAGGTTTTAGATAGTAAAATATAATTTATGATATAAATAAAATTTAGAATTGAATTTATTTATAAACTAGACGTGTTGAGCTTTAAATGTATATTATATGCATGTTTTACACTAATAGATTGATAGATATAATTTTTCAAAGTGGGTCATTCTGTTGAGTCACACTGTCAGTAGACAAAATAAGTATACTATAATTTTTTTTTATCATATCACAAAATATAAAAGTCAAATTTGTACAAATCTAATTTTGAATGAAAGTAGACGTTATAAGATTTCAAAAATATATAATTTTTTATTTTTGAGAACAAATTCAAATTTTTAGACAATTTTAAACTTAGCCAACAACTTTAGTTAAAAACAATTTTGTAGTCTAGTATGTCATTGAAAATTTGATCATTTCTCTCAAATGATACATGATAATTCAATGATTCTTTTTGTGTTTGAAAATAGACTTATTGAAAAGTGTTCAAGAATTTGTTAAGAGTTTTTGAATGTTCGAAGCCATTTTATTTGAATTTTTTAAATGAACCTATGTGCATTTACTATTGACATATGATTTTGTTTTCAATAATAGCCAACATCTCTCCAATGTCTCTTTGGTGTTTTTGTCTATAAAAGAAGCATAGATTGAAGGGAGAAGAATATAAGAACAAGTTTTCAAAGCCTCAATTTTTCGCTAAAATTGTTTGTACTATATTGTTTATTACTAGATCAAAAAGTACATAGAGTAAATTATTTTATTTTTGAGAGTGCCTCTTTGAAGTGAGATTAATTTTTTACATGAGTGGTAGCTAATCCTACTTAAAAGGAATTGGTACATTTCTACTTCATCTTCATTATCATTTGTATTGGTGTTTAAAACTCACTAGATCAAAGATTTTGTAATCAAAATTTCTTGCATTCGCTAAGTGCAAAGGACTTTGTTTGTACTCAAAATTTCTTGCATCCATCAAATGCAAGGGATTTAGTGAAACATTGGCTAGTTAGAGCTCGAGAAAGTAGACGTAGACTTGGGTATTAAGTCGAACCACTATAAAAGAGTTTGTATATCCTATTCCTACTCTCTATATTTTATTTATAATTGTTTATATTTACTTTAGGTAAATTGTATTCAATCTTTTAATTTTTTTACTTAGCTTCTGTGAAACAAAAAAGAAATCCAATTCACCCAATTCTTGGGTTGCCTTTTGAGACAACACAGGTGGGCATATTGGGATATACTATAACTCGTCTTTACTAGAAGGAAATGCGTGGTCTTATTCCGTTAATCCATAATAACCTATATAGAGTCATAACCCCTGAAGGTGTGGGATAGTCTAGTCACAAAGTTCTTAGCAATGCCCTCCCACTTTCACTCTAGTATCTCAATCTGCTGATGTAACCCTGTTGGCCTCTAGTGCTCAGCCTTTACTTACTGACAGGTTAGGCATCTAGATACAAAGTCAACTACATATCTCTTTATCCCATCCCACGAATAAAATTGCCTCAAGTCCTGATACATCTTGGTGGTGCTAGGGTGAATAGTGTACTTGGAATTGTGTGCCTCCACTAGTATTGTTTTCCTCAAATTACCCACAAAAAATTGGCTCCCACACAACAGTACTCCTTCTAAATCAACCTGGAGCTCTGTGCTCTTACTTGCTTGAACTTCCTCTCTCAACTTGCATAATTTGACATCCTTCTTCTAATCTTCCTTGATTCTGTCTATCAAAGATGGTTGAATATGCAGCTGATCCAATAGCCACCCTGTATCCTCCAACTCTAGCTGTACCCTATCTCTCTCTAAATTGTGTAAGGCCGCTATCAGTGGTCATCTTTCTGGAGCAATATGAGCTAAGTACCTTATGAACTTCCTAGTCAAGGCATTGACGACCACATTTGTCTTTCCTGGGTGATACAAAATGGTATAATTATAGTCCTTACAAAATGGCATTGACGACCATGTTGCTTAAGATTTGGATTCTTCTACTTGAATATTTATTTCAAACTCTTATGATAAGTGTAGACCTCGCACGACTTATTATACAAATAAAGCTTCCACATCTTTAGTGCAAAGACCATAGTTGTAAGCTCCAAATCATAGGTAGGATAATTCTACTGATGCCTCTTAAGCTACTTAGAAGCATAAGCTATTACATGTGGGTGCTGCATCAATACGCATCCCAATCTTACTTGGGTAGCATCATAATAAACTGAGAATCCACCATGCCCAGTGGGCATCATAATAAACTAAGAATCCACTCGGCCCAGTGGGTAAAGTTAACACAGGAGCAGAGGTCAAACAATCTTTAAGCTTTTGAAAGATCTCCTTACAAGCATCAGAGCACTAAAACTTAACACCCTTCTGAGTCAATCTGGTCAAAGGTGCAGCTATCTTAGAGAAATCTTACACAAAACGATGATAATAGCTAGCTAAATCGAGGAAACTGCGAACCTCTATGGCAAAAGAAGGCCTTGGTCACTGTTGTACGGCTTCAATCTTATGAGAGTCAAGCGTGATCCCATCTCTAGACACTATGTCACACCCTACCCCATAACTTGAGTGACGTGTGATAGTAGAATAGGGTTTAGTAACCTACGATGCCTAGAATTCATCGGAAAAGCCAAACCCTATTCGACTGTCATACCCACTGAGTAAACTACATAACTCACATTCAAAGAACTGAATAAAACAATATAACAAGAGAACTAAATCATTATCATAACTAAAAACATAATTAATTTACATAACTTCCCTTTTTCAAATAAAATCTACATACAATACAACTATCTAACTCTCACTCTTCAAGCAACAACCCATGATACTTACTATTGATATGAGCGGGACCCAACCTTTCTAAACTTAAGATGCTGCTATGCTAGATGCACGTGGTGCAGTTACAGGTTTCTAATGCTAAAACCTAAAAAATAGATAAGTGGTGAAATTTGCATCCCAATGAATGGTTTTCTAACTAAAACCAGTGAAACATAAATATATTGCATAACACTATAAATAAAAGCAATTCATAAAACTAGTATAATTGATATAGAATAACACATCATGTAATAGAAATCCACTGATTTTAATTTAAAAATAAAGCTAATTCACCCATTGAACCTACAGATTCAACCATAGCAAAAATCTCATAAAAGAGGTAATGATGAAAGTAAAAAAAATAACAGGTCCATAAATAAATGTGAGGTTTGACGTGTATGTAGACATAAACATAATATAAGAAGAATTTACTGGGTGCTACTGTCCATGAGACTCGTTCTATAGGACACCACTCCTATGGACGAACACACATGGATTGTTGCTGACGTAAGATCCCACCGAGCAAATAAATCATGCAGTACTGCCACAACAACTTAACCACCCAACAAATTACTTAGGTGAATTCCAAACTTTCATATATATAACATATAGTGTGAAATTGAGATCCCTATTTCCATTTCACTTAACAAAATAATTATAGTATACAAATTAAAAAGTATTTCTGGAAAAGTAAAATCTTTGATTTTAAAATAAAACATTTATTTGTAACAAAATTGTCAGTTTCATTATTTTAGAAAAATACTAAATTCAAGAGAAATACCACTCACTTTTGTGAGTATTATGTGGGCTTAGACTCAGTCTTGCCAGCCTCACTAACTAGCCGATATGTCTCTCCTAGAGTAGAATCGGATACATTATCAATAATATGCTAGGACTGTGTATGAATGCATGAATATGCTAATGTATATATGAGATGTAATCATGGTTAAGCCATTTTCTAACATTTTTACTTTGGGTCAAAAGTTTTACCACATACGTATTCCGAAAATTCTCAAAATATTTATATATACTTATTGTTAAGTTAGACATATTGGGATATACTTACATTCATAAAAAGAATCACAGTTATTATTATTATTATTATTATTATTTTATAAAAAATGATATGTAGGTGGGTCAGCGAACTTCTAGGTTAGGGTTTAGGCAAATTCTAATATCAATTTGGCATTGTTTTTACTAAACTAACTAAGTCACATTCTTAGAAAAATTAATAAAAATTAATTTGAACTGGTAGAAACTATTCGTCATTTCTCACCATAAAAATAACACTTAAACTAAAATCTAAACCGATTAAATGAAACTAAATCATGTCTAGATTGAAATGACCAAAAAAATTCCATTGAAAAACTTACTCAAAATTTGGTTAAAATTCCTTTGCCTTCGTTCAATTCCTAGTTCTTGTCTTCTCCCTACTTTCTTTTCTCTCTCTCTTTCTTTTTTTTTTCTTTTTTTTTTTTGTTTTACTTTCTTGGCCTCAAAGATTAAGGGGTTTTTAAAACTAAACTTAAGCCACTAATCACCTCACTAAACATGCTTATGCAAAATAAAACATAGATTACACGATGAGCGCTTTGCATCTAGATGTTACACACTATACGCCCTCAAAAAAGCCACATTGTCACGCCAGAACTTGCACTTCAAGAATTTAGCAAACAACTGATGATCCTTTAATGTTTATAAAGCAAGTGTAGCTCATGCTCTTCCTCACTCCTTGAGTAAACCAAAATATCATCAATAAACACTGTCGCAAACTTATCCAAGAAAGCCCAAAATACTCGATTTATCAATTCCATAAATGCAGTAGGGGCATTCGTCAGATCAAAGGACATCACCAGGATCTCGTAATATCCATATCGAGTCCTAAAAGCCATCTTAGGAATATTCTCCTATCTGATCTTCAATTGGTGATAGCTAGAACGAAAATCTATCTTAAAAAAGTAAATGGCTCCGCATAATTGAACAAATAAGTCATAAATCCTAGGCAATGGGTATCTATTATGTACTGCCACCTTGTTGAGCTGTTGTTAATCAATACAAAGTTTCAAAGACCCATCATTCTTCTTAACAAACAACATGGGTGCGCCCTAAGGAGAGGTACTAGGCCTGATAAAACTTTATCCAACAAATCCTATAGCTACTCCTTTACTCCTTGAACTCTGCCGGAGTCATATGATAAGGGGGAATAGAGATAGGCTGAGTGCCTAGTAACAAATCAATACAAAACTCTATCTTCGTGTCAGGAGAAAGGCCTCGCAACTCCTTAAAAAACACATCCAAGAACCCATTAACTATCAGCATCTACTCTAATTGTGGCTCCTCAACCCACGTGTCCATAATCGTGGCCAAAAAATCCTTGACACGCCCGACCAAGTAGCCGCTAAGCCCTCATGAATAAAATAATCAGAGCCAAAGTCAAGGACTAG
Source organism: Thlaspi arvense (assembly GCA_911865555.2). Classification (NCBI taxonomy): domain Eukaryota; kingdom Viridiplantae; phylum Streptophyta; class Magnoliopsida; order Brassicales; family Brassicaceae; genus Thlaspi; species Thlaspi arvense. Next base: position 27,025 of record CAJVSB020000358.1, read on the forward strand.
TCACCCTGATAAACATACGATGCCTCATCTGGTAGTTCAAAACTCACTGTCTTAAACTGGCAGTTCAAGGTGGCATAACACAAAGTTAGCTAGTCTATGCTAAGGATCACATTGAGCTCCAACATAGCCAAGAAAAGCAAACTCACTGTGGAGTCTCTACCTGTAATACAGATTGGACAAGACTTATACACCTGCATTACCCAAACAAACTCCTTAGTACGAGTCGCTATAGAGAAGGGATACTCTAGAGCTTTTGGTTGTTTATCGAATCAGGTAGAGAAACTTGTAGACACATAAAAGTGGGTGGAACCTAGATCAAATAATGCATAAGCCTCAAGGGAGCATACCGAAATCATACTTGTAATTATAACATTCAGTGCTTAAGCGTCTTGATGAGTCAATGCATACACTTCACTTAACTTTTACCATGGCCTTTGCCTGCAATCCTTTAACTACAAGAGCCAGATGACTTTGCACTTGTTTGCCCCTGAGTTTGTGACGTATTACATATGGCCAGAATAGCTTTTGATGAATAAGGACAATCCCTAACTAGATGTCCCTATTGGCGGCATCGGTAGTAAGCCCCCATCACCCGGGTAGTTTACTGAAGAAGCAGACAATCTCTAGCCATATGGCCTTGTTGGCTACATTTTAAACAACCCCCTGTCACTCGAGGCATTGCCTTGAATATGCTCGACCACCTTTAGGGCAGCTGGGCACAGATGAAGTATGATTGTCAGATATGGCAACACTACCCAATGATTGCCTGCTGAAAGAAACCTTATGCCAAGAATGTCGATGGTTGCGAGACGAGGATCACTTCTTAGAACTAAAATTGCCACTTTATGAGCCCACTATCTTCGTCTTTTTCACAATACCCTAAAAAACATGGTTAGATACTCCTGAAGCTTCCAAGGCACATGCACTCTTAACTGCGTAAGCATAACTCACTATTCCCATCTATGAAGCCAAAGCCCAGAACAGGGATGGGATAATTCCCATAATAAACCTCATGGCTTGTGTGATGTCATCAAAGATGTGATTGATTGTATATCAGGAGAGACGAGTGAACTGCTCCTCATACTCTGATACAATCATGCCGGGCCCTTGTACAAACACTCAGCGGTCAACTCAACCAATCTACTATCAGGCAAAAACCTCTGTAAAAACACGATGCGAAACTCCTCCCATGTCAAAGGAGTGGCACTTACTAGTCTTGTGGTCAACAGTCGATCATACTAGGCCCAAGTTACCCCTTTAAAACTAAAGGCTGCCAACTCTGCTCGTCTGGTATTTGAACACTGTAAAATTTGAGACATACCACCGAAGAGTCTAGAAACTCAAATAGATTCTCCTATACAATCAAACCAAAGAAGGTGGGAGGACCCATCATCAGAAAGTCCCAAAAGTACCTATTGAAACTCGACTACTACTGTAACGGGGCTAACACTATTGGGATTGTAATGGTGCCATAAGCATGATAATTGGGGCTGATGGCTCCGGTACTGCCTCCATAAGGATGGTGGTAGTACCCAACTACACACTAGCCAGAGTTGGCTGTCTACTCACGCTAGCTTCGCCCCCAACAAACTTCGTTAAAACTATTTAGAGTCCCTAAATGCCCTCAAGGATGCCCGTTTGCACATCGGGAGATACAGTTAAGTCCTGACCTATTGCAGTTTCAAGAACATGTCTTATCGTCCTCTCGCGTCCCCTAGTGCGACCTTTCTCTCTAGTCAAAGGTGAGGTTGATCCGCCAGTAGGGTCTCCTAATGCCCCGAAATCAATAGTTATTCAAGGGTAGTGTGTGTATCACCAAGAGGTTCCATCAATATACAAAATGACAAAGATTATAATAATACCAAAGTAATCGAGCACAAAAGAATTTAGATCTGACATCAAGTACACCTTAAGAGGTCTACAGCAGTTTGTTATGAAAGTGCGGTTTCACCATCATAACAAAAGCACTACTAAAGAACCTTAGTCCTTTACTCTTAGAAAACCTATACCTTTGATAACAACTTTGTCATGCCCCAAACTTGAGCGCATGACTGGCACTAGGGTCGACCAACCTTAGTAAGCCTTATACCACTAAATATGCCAAATAGTACTAGAATACATAATCAAACTCCATGTACACAAACCAAAATCTTGTTTAAGAGAAGTAAATGAGTATACTAATGTACAAAATGGATACAATGCAAAACATGCTCATACTTCTGTTAAATAGGTAGGAACCAACTCTAACTCCAACTCTAGTCGGAATATGGAAAGGCAAACCGATCTAGAAAGATATAGAAAAGTGAGTTGCACTCAGTGAGGAATATATGATACTTATTCTAACCATGTTGGGATATGCATCGCATCATATACCAAAACATACATATAAATATACAGTGAGCAATTCATGTACATTAAACTACATATGTGGGAGTATCATCATACACAAGCATCATATCTCATAGCAGAGTGTATTATGCCCGAGGCACCACAACCTCACATCGGACTTAGAGCACTTACTAGTGGACACTACGGATCATTGTCCTCTAGTACAAACCCTTGATGTCCCAATCTCATCACATGTCCATCTCACGAAAATGCGCATCATGCTTGAGGTACCATGGTCTCATATCGGACTCAAGATACTCACCAATAAACGCTACATATCATCGTATTCTAGTACAAATCCTTGACGTCCCAATCTCATCACACGATACAACTCCTCACATATAGAATTAAAAAACATTTTCACATACACACATATCCAATTCATATATCAACATACTAATATCAACATGTAATATCAAAAAGGCTCACAAGCATTACAAAACACATCAATACATATCCTAGAGATTTCACATATATCAAAATTTAGTTTATGCATCAAAGCTAGAATCCATGTTATAAATTATAGTTAGAAAACACATGTAAAGAAAATGTATCATTATTCATTGTACAAGGCCGACTCTGAAACTTGGGTCACCTATAACGACATAATGGTCAATGTATGTCTTCGTCGGCATATCTACAATCACAACAGCAGCAATCAAAACCAACATAAGAAAGGACTCGGTTGCCCAAAACTGGCTCTAAATCAACTACAAACTGAAGCACGCATCCCAAGACTCATCACCCGACACCTAGAACCTATACAACTCAAGAATTCACATCCATTTCTCTTAAAAACTCTTAAACTACGATGAACTAGTCTCTAAAATCATTGAATTGGCTTGAACCTACCTTAAACTCCCTTAAACTGGCTAGAATCGGTCATGAACACCTCAAAACTGGATTGAATCGGCCTCAAATACCTTAAAACCGGACTGAACTGATCTTAAATACCTCAGAACCAGACTAAATTAGTCTCAAAACCCTAAAACCAGGCTAAACCAAGCATTTTGCACACTAAACCAGCTTATACAGTACTGAATAGGCCAATTTTATGATGAACTAAGACCCCTAGAGTCGTGAACCGGTTCAAACTTCCAAGAACCGATCAAAGTTCTCATTGAACCAGCTAATTTCTTACTGAATTGGCCACTGAACTGGTTTTGTCTTAAATTAGTAACCCTGGATACCTTATCTCGACCCTAATTATCTTATTTCAATTGTGTTATGTTTTGTCCTAGGATAGCTCCCAGAATTAATCTGTTGAGTTGACACGCTAAGTCAATTCACTAATTTCTAGCTATTAGGCCGAGTTTTCCCACTGAGTTGACTTGCCCCAAACTTGGCCCAACCCAATCACCTTGGGCTAGCCCAAGTGCTACGGCCAAAGCCCATTGGCCCAGTCCAATTGGCCGAGCCCAAGCTTAACTAGTCTGCCCAGCCCACTGGGCCCAACTCAACCAAACCGCCCAGCCTATGCCCAACTAGCAGAGTTGATTTGATGAGTCGATTCAACTTAGTCGAGTCAAGTCAACATGGACCTCGATACCATCCAAGTCCGTCTTTCGCCCGTAACTTGGTTTCTATTACACTGTACCGACTTCATAAAAACCAAAACTTATAGAGATTTTGGACATACCTTGATTAATCGATGGCCAAGGGTTGTACAATTGAGCTAGATAAACCGACCAAAGGCTTTTAATCATAACAAAATCGATCGAGCAACCCAAAAAAACCCAAAAGATCAACTTCGGCTACTCACAGACCTGTCAGCCAAAACAAGGCAAATTCTCTCCAAAACTCACTCGAAGCTTGAAATTAGTTGAGGGCAAACCCTCTTTAGCATGCATTGAGCACAAATACACAATTTTAAGCCAAAAATCAGCTACCATGATTGCAATATGGCAACTGTAGTGTTCAGTCCACTGTTAGATTGAACTTTCATGTTTTGTCTCAATCCAATTCCTCCAATTCTCATTTCTTTCATTTGCACCCTTTTACTATTCAGATTCAGTCCCTATACTTACCTGGCTTTTACACTTCAGCCCTGCCTCTTTTATTTATTTCAATTTGAGCCCTGACAGTTTCAATTTAAACTCCAAACTTTCTAATTTCTCAAATTAGCCCACAGTCTTTATAATTTCCTCAATTTATCCCTTCCAGAATTATGATTTAACCTCAATTTCTTTTAATTCTTGCAATTAAGCCCCTAAACTTAACTATTAGCCAAAATTCAAAAATTTTTTAAATTAGGGTTATCACATTCTCTCCCCTTACAAAAATTCGGTTCCTAAATTTTAATACAAGAGGATATGTCTCATACCAAATAAGTGAGGGTATTTACTATGCATAATCTCCTTATACACCCAGTTGACCTCTTCTTATGCTGACTTCTCCACAACACCTTCACAGAGGGCACTTCCTTCAAACGGAGTTACTTCACCTGTCTATCTAATATAATCACCGGCTCCTCATTGTATGACAAATCTTAGTCTACCTGGACATCTTGTAGTGCAATCACGTGTGACAGGTCAGGCACATAGTATCTCCGCATAGAAACATAAAATACAAGATGTACCATTAACAAATTCGGAGGGAGTGCCAAACTAAGACCTACTTATTAGGTCTCGTTTGAACCTTTTACTAGGCTAATTCATGGTCGAATTGGTCAAACCAATTGGTCCAATATGAGTTTTAAAACCTCACTAAGTGGAGAATATTAATTAGAAAAATACTTAATATTGGCCTTTATGTTTGAATAAAAGTTTTTGGTCTTTTGAACTACTTTTACCAAACTAGTCCAAATCGATTTATTTTATCGATTTTGATCGGTCAAATTCTATTTTTGACTACTAAATCTCATCTTGACCTTTTGTTATCCCGTTTGATCTGAGTTAAAACTTCGCTAAATAGAATATATTAATTAAAAAAATACTTAATATTGACCTCTATGTTTGTACAGATGTCAATATCATTCTAAATTGTAAAATTTCTTCAATTGGTCACCTCATATGGGAATTTTCCATGCTGTGGTTTGAGCTCCAACCAATAGCAACGGTCAGAACTTGGCAAATAGACCCATGAATTACAGCACATCTGATCAAAGCCATCACCAAAATCAAGGCAGCATCAGCAAACACCTTCAACCATCAGCTATCCACCATCTGGCGCACATCAAAATTGAGGACCCATTTTTCTCCTCCACCTTCAGGGCACATGTTAGACCTGGAAGCCCAAGACAAGACTGGGGACCTCGGCCGGCATAATATAATTCATCATGTGCCTTGAGTGCCGGGGCCTGCGGCCGGTGGACATAGAAAGGGAGGTCTCCTTGTCAATTATCGTTGAATGATCGAACCCAACAGCAAAGAAGTCAACGGAAAGTCATGTCCCAACAAGAGAGTTACTGTTTGTCGACACCTGTTAGTACTACTTAAAACACGTGAAATTGGAATCCAAATCTAAACAAGAGTCACAAAATGAATTAAATTAAAATCAATTAAACCTAATTTGGTCACAAAATAAGTTAAATTGAGTCAATTATTTTTAAGCAGAGCTGGGATGATTTGGAAGTTGCCGCCCGGGAGACCCAAAAATATTCTATTGCTGTTAATGAGATGATCTGAAACTTCCCCCGTTAATGCAAGAGCAAATTTGGGTTTTTCCTTCTTGCTATGAATCAAATTCGTTGTTCCTTCCGTTGCATGACCATGACAAGGCTGCTGTTGACAATTTTCTCTCCAAAATTAGGCGTTGGAAAGAGCTGTACGCAAGAGCAAAGGCTGCCTTCTAGTAACAAATTTCTAGAAGTCAGTAAGCACGTGAGTGTCACATTTCCTATATTCTATGGGAATTTTAGGCCAATCATCTGCTGTCACTTGCGTTGTTAGGAGTTGAAGAAAGTTAGACCAAAATTTTTAAGTTGACTTGTCACGTTTGTGAAACAGATATAATCTGACAAAGTTTATTTAAATAAAAAATTAATTTTCTGATTTAATGTTAACTAAATTAAATAAATAAATTAAGTTGAGTCAAATCAAATCAAAATATTTTAAGACATAACAGACTTATAAACAATTTAACTTATTTCTACTCGCAATTGAGGCAAGAAGAGTTCCTATTAAGAGTATAGTGGGAGGGTGGCCAAATTACTAAAAATTAAATTTTTAGTGATTCAATCTTTCACTTTTTTAATAGAATTTTATATAAACTCTCAGAAATTGTTTATAATTATAATATTCTTACAATTTTAACCACTTCTTAATCAGAGCTCACTGCCACCTACGGTACTTCGATGGACACGTTATCATGGGCATCTCTATTTTTATTCTTGTTCCTTTAAACTACCAAAAGAAACTTAATATTACGATTATTCAATTTCTCCTTAATCATATTCCCAACCGCCCTACTTGGCTACTTTTTAAAGTACAAGGAGTGTACTTATTTTAGCTTTTAACTAGTTTAATAGAACATAAATTTAGAGAAAGTGAATTTAATAAACAGAAATTTGATAAAAGTTAACCAAAATAAGTATATTTAGAAAAAGTGAATTTAAACAAAATAATTGAGTGTACGTGATGATAAAAGTAAATTATCAAATTTTAAATACCTAATTTAGTACTAAATATTTTTTTTTTTAAATTTTCCAATGGGATTGAACAAAGTTTTTGTATTTATTTAAAATCAGACCAAAACCCCTTTTGAGATTTTAGTTCAGCCAGGCTACAAGCGTGGCTATTCTGGGCGGACTCGTAGGCTTCTCACCTCCCTGCACTTTGGATGGATAGTTTAACTTTTGCACTTTTATTCAAATTGAAGCGGTCAAACTGTAATTTTTAAAAGTATAAGGGCTGTCTGTGAAGTTGGGTAAAACAACATGGGGCGAAATAGTAATTTAACCTCAAAGAACGAGAAAGAACAGAGTCGCCCGAAATGATGCGGAGGATTAATGGCCCATTTGCGTTCAGGCGTCTGCCCTGGGCTCTGGATGTATTGCAATCAACGCCTAAAGCCACATTGGGTCCGAGATTGATCTTCCGTGGACGAGTTATTATTTATTTAGGCATTAGTCCGATTTGGTTTGTGTAAGGGTTGGTTTGGTTTTCGGCTCATATTGAAAGAAAAATTGGACCTCTAACTTTGGCTTTTGATTTGATAAATTAGAAAACCACTAATAGCAAACAGAGTCAAATATTTTTGTTAGGTTATTTTTCCATATTCTAAAATTCAAAGAAGCCAAAAAAACCGAATTAAACTGGTGTATTTACCTTCAGGTTAGTTTGATTTTTCAAGTGTTTCAGTTTGAATTTGGTTTGAAAAACTAATAAATTGAACTCCCCAATTTTGATTCAAAAAATAAGATGCGCTCAACTTATTTCTTTTGCAATTCTAATGGATATTTTCTAAATTTATACTAGTGTATTAATGTCACTATAGCAGTAGCTATGAAATGAAATATCCTCAGCCATTGAATATGCAACATGGATATGAACCTACCTTGAACTCTTTCAGCATGTACAATCCCACCCTTTTTATTGCATAAACATATTTGTGTAAAAAACTTTTATTTCCTTTCAGATTTACTTGAATAATATTTAACTATATTTTAATCATAAAAAGACACTTTTTTCATTTAATTAAATGTTGAATAATAGTTGTTTAATGGCATAGTTTTTCTTTTTTTTTTTTTTTTTTTTTTTTTTTTTTTTTTTTAACTTCCCATAGGAGTGAGAGATATCACTACCAAGAATATCGCCGAGTTGGTGAACTAAAAAATGCGATATAATCAAGCACACTCACTACTAAGAACAGTGATTGAATGTGGTTTTGGGGTTTGTAAGGTTGGTTGAGAAATTATTCATAATATGCTATTTTTTGAAGAGAATATTCAAGTAAAGATGGTTAATGTAAATGGGTTTACATAATTTTATTCTAGCACATAATATACTGAACAATATTTTTTCAGAAATTGATAATAATCTTGATTTTCACTAGAAAAATTTCCTTTACATCTAGCCGCAGAGAAATTTTGATCCAGTGTTATCATTGCAAGAAAATATAAAATGCGCAACATTTTTTTAAGCACAACTAGAAATTTGTTGCCGTTAACTAGGTTTTGGTAACAAGAAATTATATTTGTAACTAAAGAACTAAACTTTCGTAACACAAATCCTATTTTGTTTCCAAAATTATATTGGCCATGTTGGAGAATATTTACAACAAGATATTCTGTTGACAATAGAGTATTTCTTTTGGGTAGAACTTAATTTTGTACCTAAACATTTAAATTTAGCAACAAAATTTTTTGTTCTCTATCATTGTTAAAATGCAACAAATACATTATTGTAAATACTTCAATGAATTGTCAATGATGATTTAACGTATCTAATTGTTGTATTGTTTTCTACAAAATATATTTATAGCCTTTGCCTCTTCTTAGCAACAAAATACAATGTTGTGAATGGCTTAATATATTTGCTAACAAAAAAATTAGTGTATACAAACGTGTTAATTATTTATGTACTAAATAAATTGTTGACAACTGACAACCACGTTTGTTCACAAAATATTTTGTTGCCAATGATACTTTAGATAGAAAAATATTCAATTTTATTACATTAGTAATTATAAGATATAATACTATTATTAATTTGTTTTTAACTTTATTAAAAAATAATTTATAGCCAGGAAAGTTAATTTCCTTTCTCTCCAATTTATTTTCTTGTACTTTAATCTTTTCCAATTTTCTATTGCCTTTAAATGTTCCCCGCAACATTTCGGTCAAATGTATATACCAGATAATATTTATTTTTTTAACTTTATTTAGCTACAAATATAATTTTATTTTCCAAGAAAAATAATTTCATTCCCCTCCAATATATTTTTAACTAATTAATCATTTTCTGATTTTCCATTGGATTTCATGTTCTGCACTTTTCCTGTAAAACCCGTTGTACCTTACGTTGCATTTTTAAAATGAAGAAAACTTTTTCTATAATATTAATTATTATCTCCACTTATTTTAAAGATTTAGTTTCAATCCCCATATGCAAAATTTTAAGCAAACAGGCCCCCTAATTTATTTCTTTGTTTGTTTTTGGTTCATGTAAATGAATTTAATTGAAATGAAATCCCATCGGAAGGTCTAGAAAAACAGAATTCAAGTGGCAGCATTCAGCTCCTTAAAGAATGCATGGCATACACGTGTAAAATTCATCCATCATATTTGAATTGCCCCAAAGCCCTCTCGCCAAATATATCCTGTGTTTATCTTTATCATTCCTCACTTCTGAAGCGTGATCCGACCCAGAGAAAACTCAGAAGAAAGGCCCGATTTATCGACGTCTATCCCAAACCAAGCAAAACCGAATAAACAAGAAAAACGAAGCAAATTAATGGCAGCACCAATGAGCCCCGCCTTCGCATACAAGGTGGTCTACGTCGAGGACGTCGCCAAATCCATCGCGTTCTACACCCAAGCCTACGGCTACAGCGTTCGTCGCTAGACGAATCCCATAAGTACTTTCCTTTCCTATATATACGCATATGACGTACAATTGTGTTTTGATTTTTGGTTTTTTGTTTTTCTAGGTACACCTGGCTTTCTCATCTTAGACGTAGATGATTTTGGTCAGAAATCGAATTATGTGAGCTAATTTAAAGAAGAAACTCAAGTTTGAGTTTTGAAAACTGCTTGGACAAAAATGGAATTTTAGGGACTAAATACGTTAATAGCCAAAATTCTAAGCATCGCAAAGAATTTGGATGAAACTATAAGAACAAAAATGTAATTTTTCCTGCGTTGCAGATGGGCAAAATTAGAATATTTCTTTGATCACCCAAGGATATTTCCTGTTTATTTTTTTCTTTTTTCTTGTCTCTTTTATGTATTTATTTATTATTGTTCTATTCTTTTTCTTTTTTTTTTTTTACCTTTTTTTACTTTTTTTAATTTTTTAAAACTTTTTTATGGGGATGTTTGTTTCATATGAATAAAATCTTTACAATTTTGTTTATTTTATAAAAGCTCCAAAAAAAAAAAAAACTTATAGAAAACTTTACTTTAATCTTTTTCAATTTTTTATTGCCTCTAAATATCCCCTGCAACATTCCAGTCACATGTATATTAGACAATATTTGTTTTTTATTTTTATTCAATGCTAATGTATAACTCGGGAAAGATAATTTCACTTCCCTCCATTGGGTTTTCACATTCCATGTAAAACCCTTCCCTGTCAATTAGTTGTAGAGCACGGATAGGTTGGTTAATTCTGGTTCTAATTTCTTCATGTTCTCTCATCTTGACTCTACTTTTCTCTTGTTGAAATTGATTTTGCAATTTGATCTTCACTCGTCGACATTGACTCTGGTTTTTATCGACGACATAGCAAGCTTGGCTTTGGTTTTTGGTCGACAACGCAATGGCCTTCACATTAGTTTTCCATCGACGAATGCGGGTTTCTCTTCTATGGTAATCGATACTATTAACAAACACCTCTTCTACTATTTTGCTCTGCTTCCATGATTTTGTTTTGCTTATATTATTTTTACTTGTTTCGATGATTCTGCAAGCATGCTTTACTTGCTTCTACAATTCCTTGATTTTGTTTTGCTTATATTATTATTTTTTTATTTTTGTCTCTCCTTCTGTCTCTATCTCAGCGATGGGGTTGGGGTTGTTCCTAATCCCATCCTCCCTAGGATTATTGGAAAAAATATTCCAGCTGATGGAACTTTCTGTCAAAGAATAGTGCATACAATAGTGCAACAAGAATAACTTTATATGAACTCCAACAACTTTGAGAGAAATTAATATCATTAGTAGAACGTGTAAGATGAGCATTCTCCTCAATGAGGGAAAATTGATAGAGAACGGACGAGAAAACCCAAAGTCTATCAATGTAACAGAGAGACAAATAGTAGCCAAGAAATTAAAGTCCTAAACTTGCTAGGATTCTAACTTTATGAATTGTTTTTAGATTTAATTGTTTGAATTTATCTTTAATCATTATAATATATCTCAAATTTTCCTAAATCTTAATAGCAGTAGAACATTGCAGCTGTAAATAGACTTTGTGATCTCAAATTTAACTACCATTTCCCCTTGATGTGAGATTGTATAGCGAGTTTGTCTACTTATGATTGATTTCCTGCTTTGTGCTTCTTGCCTCTAGTTTACTTCTACATCATCTGGTTTCTTTACCACCTCGGTGAGGGGTTTGTTGTATTGCACTTTTGTTTTTCCCCTAAAAATTACTTCATGATAAACATAAAGGCTTATGTTTCATAGTGATGACTTCAGTAGCCAAGTTAGAACGTTCTCAATTTATATCGTTTCATAATTGCTAGACCTGGCTAGGCTGGTCAATGTTCTAAATATAAAAAAATGATTTTCAATTTTTCCCTATTTCCAAAAATAAAAATTCAAATATTAAAATTAAAGTGCTTAATAAAAAATGAAATTAACAAGTTTTAAGCTATCTTTTAAGTTTGGGCACCAAGCAAATTGTTGAGCTTTTGAGCTAAATTATAAGATATGGTGCCAAATAAGTTGTTAAAAACTTAGGTTTAGGTAAATAAAAGTTAAGATTAAAAAAGTTTATAAACCTATAAAACTACAGTTATCAAACATCTCCTAAAAAACTTATGCCCATAGAGTTAGAAAAATATTTGGTGGATTTTTAGCTTTGGTATTTGGGTTGGCTTATGAGCCAAGAGGATCCAAAGGGTATATAAGAGAATGAAGGTTTAAAAAGAATTACTATAATCAGGGGTCGTAGTGCGTTGGAGCTCGCCATAGCACATTGGAGTTCACCATTGCACGCTGCTCATTGAAATTAGCTTGTTGTAGCATACTAGAGCACACTTTAGCACATCAAAACTTGCTATGGCGCCCATGGTGGGATTTTTTTCAATTTTCTAGGATTTTTAGGGTTTTTATTCTCTCTATGGGCTCTTAAGCCTTCTTGGTCTCTTAGGGCTATAAAAGGGAGACTTGGGTGACATCCTAAGATATCCAAGATTCAATAAAAGGCTTTGTCAAAGCACTTGGTGATTATCCATCCGATTAGAGATCTCCACTTGTGAGACAATTCAAACATCAAATAATCTACTTCAGTCATTTGACGATAAAGAGTTCGGGATTCTAATGGTTCAAGATTAAAGTGCAAGGGAATAAAAGTTTCTTTTAAGATCTTGTTAGGGTTGTATTGAGAATTTTTTTTTAAACCAATTGTAAAGCGAGTTTTTTGTTTTATTGGTCAATAGAGATCAGTTTTTCTTCAATATTTATTTTTTTGTGTTTTCAATTTTTTGAATTTTATTTGTGATCTGTTTAACTATTGTTAGCGTTCTGGGAAAAATTATTAATCATATATTTAATATTAGAGCATTATTCATTACTTGAGGATGGTGCAAACAAATCTAGTTACAAGACTACCAGAGAATCATTGTCGGTGTTACAAATCTATTGTCGAACTAGTCAAAAATTTACCGATCTCATGGCTTCCAACAAAACAACAAGGGGTTTGACCTAATGAACCCTCGTCTAGAGGAGAAGGTTGAAAAGTTATCCAATGATGTGGCTATCATTGTTACCTGGATCCAAACCTAGATAAACATACCTTAAAGGTTGAGAGAGACCACCACTATTTTAGTTTCCAATAGGAGAGAGTACCTCATACACCCGTTAGCTCGATATTAATGATTAGGATAGTGATGAAGATGAGGATACATAGACCATCAATCTAGACCAAAAGTTGTTCAAAATTGAAGCTAAGGTAGAGATTCTGGTATATGACTACTCAGTTGATCTAAAGATGTTTAACTCATGCTGAATTCGCTTTGTAAAAGTTCTCAAATACCCAGAAGATTGCTTATATGCCTTTAAAGATGATGGATCATGACAAAGTTTGGTGGAAGGCAATGGCAAAGGGTGGAGATATGTAGAATGTAACTTAGAAACAATTCAAGTGCCTCATTTGTCGGGAATTCTATCCTATGGGATATTCTGAGGAACGCTAAAATCAATGGCATCGACTTAGATAGAAAAGGGATCAGTCCATGCAAAAAAATAAACAACCTAGTTCAAAAAGCAGGCTGTGATTCTTGGGGTTTCATCATGAGATTCAACCTCCTGCACTAAATAAGTGGCAGGACTTCATGATAACATCTAGACAAAAGTTAGTTTATTTCTAGCCCTTGATCTCACAAGGGCCAATACTACCGCCATGATGATTGAGTTGAAGAATGGAATATGGGAAGATAAGCAACCCGTGGAGAACTTCGAAAAATGGAAGAAGAAAGGCCACCAAAAAGACTCGAAGAAAGGAAATTCTAACACGTTTACTTCAAAAATCAGAAAACACTACGGTCACTACAAGAATGCAGAACATGATGAGTTGGGTTATTAGAAGTTACATATGAAATTAGCACTGAATAAGAATGAGCATGGTAAGAAGACCATTGTTACAATTAATCTTAGAGATATCGTTAAGGTGGGGCATGTGACTAATGTGAACTCGAATTTGACCTTGATAGTCAGGCCGAATGGGTCAAACTTGAGCCCGCTAACAGCACCCGAAATTAAAGAAGAGTTGTTTACGATTCAGATTTATGTAAAGATGGAGATGATATAGGCTATCTTTGATACAGAGAGTCAAAAGAACTTAATTTCATCTAACTTGCTTCAATAGTTGGATTAAAGACTACATCACATCCACATCTCTATACTTTGGGGTGGATACATAAGGACACTGAGAAAAAAATTGAGTAGTAGTGTTAACTAAACTTTGCCATTACCAAACAGTTCATAGATGAAGCAGTTTGCGAGGTTGTTCCCATTGACATCTATTAGATTATCTTAGGTAGCCCATACTTGTAGGAACGAGATGCAATTTATCATTAGAGGGAATAGAAGTATCTTTTACGGAAGGACGAAAAAGACTTTTGTGATTCGTAAGGACACTACAAATTTCCTTGAAAAGTTGGTTACAACAAGGCTACCTAAGAGATTGCTCAATGCCTCTTAGCATTTTCTATTAGTTATGGTAAGACCAAAGGAGATCGAGACAGGATCTACTTCTTATGCTTTGTCTTGCACAGAGGACACTAGCAAGCTCCACCTTTTAATAGAGTATTCAGATTTGTTTTAGGAGACTACTGAATTGCCTCCTAATCAAGCCATGGAGCATGAGATTTAGTTATAGCCCATTGCTACCTTGCCCAACCTAGGGATGTATTGGAACTCGATGTTGGAGAACGAAGAAATCAATCATCAAGTTCAGGAGTTGGTGGAGAAAAGGTTGCTCAAGCCGAGTAACTCACCTTGTGGATAGTGCTTATGCCTAAGAAGGATGAAGGATGGAGGATGTGCATTAACTACCGAGCTTTCAATAAGATTGCTCTAAAAAAGCAAGTACTTGTTGCCTCGCATAGATAACGTATTAGATCAACTAAAACTAGCTATAGTTTTCACTAAACTAGACATGAAATCTAGTTACCACCAAGTTTGGGTATGCGAGGAGGATTCATGGAAGATTGCCTTTAAGACCCGACAAAGATTGTATGAGTGGATGGTTATGCAATGCCCCAACTACTTTTATGCAACTTATAAATGACATCTTGTGGCTCTACATTGAGGATTTTGTCATTACTTAGTTTTTGATATATAGTACTTCTGTGAGGAACACATTCAATATGTTTGCAAGGTATTTGACTTATTCTGTAGCAGAAGTTACTTTTGAACCCAAAGAAAGTGTGAGTTTGGGAAGACATCTTTGGTATGCCTGGCATTAATTATAGGTGGACACCACCTACAGGTTGACATCGACAAAGTTAAAGCCATCACAAAATAGCCTAGGCCACGGATAGTCATCGAAGTTCAAAGTTTCATAGAAGCTTACCAATACCTTTGGAAGTACATTTGTGATTTTTCTGTTATGGCTTTACCCTTACATACCTTAACCAAGGCAAACCAAACCTTTTATTGGAAGAGAGAACAGAAAGAGGCCTTTAATCTTTTGAATGGGAAGATCATTGAGGCACTCATCCTTGCCTTGCCTAATTTGCAGAAATCTTTTAAAATAGAGGCAAATGCATCAGGATATGCTATGCTAGATGTGTTTATGCAAGAGAGGTGACCGGTGGCCCATAATTCAGAGTTGTTTCAAGAGTCTTAGAGGAATTACCTAACTTATGACAAAGAATTGCTAACTCCTAAACCAAGTAGTGAAGCATTGGCAAGTTTACCTCTTGGGTAAGGAAACAATAGTGCACACTGATTATCGACCCTTATAATACCTCCAAACATAGTTTAGATTACAGCAAGCCTGGCACATGAAGTGTATGACCTATTTGCAATAGTTTAACTTGGCCATTTGATACAATAAGGGGGCACAAAACTAGTTGGCAGACATGTTATTTTGACTGCTTGTTACAGCCACTTGCTTTATCGTTATGATAAGCATTGAGCCAGTCAATGACAAGGAATATGCTATTTGGAATTTGGAAGATCCAGATTTTTGTGATAGGCTTTGGGAGATAGAAAAAAGGGCACATTCAGGTACAGTTTAAAGCAAGAGTTATTGTACAAGGATGACCAAATTTGTGTTCCATGAACTGGTGACCATTTGAGGTGGATTCAAGAGGCACAAACATCCAAAATGGCTAGACACTTTGGCACAAATAAAATAGTATAAAATTTGTAACGGATGTGTATTGGCTCAAATTGCAAGAGGATCTAGCCTATTTTGTTTTGAGTTGTGGGATGTGAAGCATGTCCAAACCCGCTAACCGAAAGATAGGATTATACACTCTTCCACCAATACCATCATGTTCTTGAGAGAGCATATCTATGGACTTCCTAGGAGATTTAACCAAGACTCATTATGGTCACAATTATCTCTATGTAGTTGTGAATCATTTTTCGAATATAGTGGTTCTAATTCGTTTAAGAAGACCATTATGGGAGTCGAGGTAGCTAGATTATTCTTTGATAACATATGGAAGTTTTTTGGCCTATCTTGTTCCATTATCTTTGACAGGGATAGCAATTTTCTTAGCAAATTTTGGAGTGCTTTGTAGGAGCTAATGACAGCAAGTTGAAACGAAACATAACATTCCACCCACAACCCAATGGCAAATGAAGATGATCAACCAGACTCTAGTGTACCTATTATAGGCTATAACCTATGTTATCCCAAGACTTGGGATAAAAGCATTTCATTCCTACAATATGTCATCAACCATACACCCAATAGTTCAAGTAATAGAGCTCTAGTCGAGATTTGTTTGGAATTTCTACCATATACCCCATTCTACATAGAGTCTTCGGAGAATGTTACTTCAAAATATGGGAAGATGGAACTCAACACAGTTAGAGTATAAATGTTCATTGAGAAAATATGGCGGATACACCAAAAAGTGAAACGGGAAGTAACCAAGTTACAATATAAGTACAAGGAGCAGCATGGTCAGCACCGTATTCAAGGAAACTTTCAAGTTGGAGACATGGTATGGCTGCACTTGAGAAAGGAGATAATGAAAGGCGAGGATCGTAAACTCAAGCCAATCCGCTATGGGCCTTTTTAGATCGTGCGGAAGATTGGAGATAATGATTGTTAGTTAAATCTACCATCCTACATGCATATCTACTCGATGGTGAACGTGGACAAGTTGAAATTATTTGAGCTGTCGATGCTTAATAATGACAACCTGTTCTAGCCATAGAAGACTTGGTGATTAGTAAAGGGTTCACACTACTAGAGGATACCATTCTTGAGTAGAAAACCACAATCACTGGGAGTGGTAGCATGAGACATTCATAAATGACATCCAAGAGTAGCATCCCAAAATAGCTAAGTGGTTTACTAAGCAAGCTACCTTACAATGATTTCCTCATCTTTAGTTTAGATAACCATCAAGAGTTGGTTTTGCAACAAAGAGAGCCATGATTTGGGAGGATCCAAAAGCTATATAGGAGAATGAAGGGTGGGTTTGGAAGGCCAAAAAAAAGAAAAAAATTATTGTACTAGAGCTAGCCGTGGCACATTGCTTACTGCAATAAGCTTGTCATAGCACACTAAAGCTTGTTGTTGTGCGCTGCTTTCTGGAATTAGCTTGCCATATCATGTAAGAGCTTATTACAATGTGCCACAATGAGATCTTTCACAATTTTCTAGGAGTTTTAGGATTTTCAATCTTTCCAAGGACTCCTAAGCCCTTTTGGATTCTTAGGGCTATAAAAGGGAGACTTAGGTGATATCTTGGGTGTACAAGATTCAATTAAGGGGTTTGTGCAAGCACTTGCCAATCATTCGTCTGATTGGAGATCTCCACTTCTAACAAGATTCAAGTATTGAACAATCTATTTCAATCATCCAAACACAAAGAGTTAGGGATTCTAACAATCAGAAATTAAGGCATAAGGGGATACCGGTTTGTTTTCTTGAGATCTTATTAGGATTGTATTAAAGATCTTTCTGAAACCAATTGTAAAGTGTGTTTTTGCTTATATTGGTTAATAGACATAAGTTTTTCCTTAATATTTGTTTGGTTTTGAGTTTGGATCTTTTGACTATTATATGTGATCCGTTTAGTCATTATTAGCATTTGGAAGAATTATTGATTAACGTCTTCTTCCAACAGGCGTTTCTTTCTTTCAATATCTATTTTAGTGGCTGTTTGGTTGTCTTGGGTATTTGTTCTTCCTCCCTTGCCAGAGTGACTTGTTCACTTTTGAGAGGTTTTGGCCCTCCATTTCCGGAGGGTGGAAACAAAATATAGCTAAAAATTTTGAATGGGCAAAAATAGCCAGAATGATAGGATATCTTACATACTTAGGTTAAACTATATACACATACAAGGGCGAATTAGTGCAAATGTAGAAGATATTTGGCTTTACTTAAAAACCATCTACAGACATTCAAATTCTTTTTTCTTTTCTTTTCACTTGAAAAAGGGAATTGAAAAAGAAAACCTTACAAGCATATGAAAACAAAAATGCATGTTCAAGTTTTTGGCTTTTACTTCTTGTTGCATATTATATACATCATTTCATGTATATAATTACATATTACAAATAGGTAATTATTTATTTTTCAATAGGAGTTTGCAAACCAAAAGCTTTGTTTTGTTTTTGATAATTTAGTTTAGTTTTGTAGATTTTTGGTTAAAGTTTAAATCAAATTAAAATTAATAACAAGCTATACTAAATTTCAGTTTGGTTTGATTTGATTAATGTTTTAATTTATTATTATTTAAGAATTATTAAATAAATTATTATTTAAATTTTTTACTACCATTTAATAATAATTATTGTGTGTCTATATATACTCACACATACATATACATATTTGTATTTATATGTAAATGTGTGTCTACATATGTGTGTGTACATATTAATATGCATAAATATTAATGTAATATATCAAGTAATTTATATAAAAATAAAAGCACAAAATTTTTTATCAAAGAGAAAATTTTCATAATTTTAATTTATGGATCAAAATAGTTCACTCTTGGCTCTAAGCAGAACAAAACCATAAACATAAATTATTTTTTGAACTAAACCAGCCAATTCAAACTTAACAAAACCAAAATAAATTTTAAAATTCAATTTAGTTTATTTTAATTGGATTACTTAGTTCAATTTTGCGCATTCCTATTTTCCTCATCACCTTAACGTATTAAGCTAATTTACATGCCATAACGATTCAATAGTAAGTTAGACCAAAAGTTCTCATAAATCATACAATTAAGGTTTTGGATGAGAAATCTTTGAGGAGTCTTATGTGATTGATGAATACTTTCAAAACCATTTTTACTTCATGGCATAAAATTTTGGACATTTTGGCATATAATATATGAATACTCCACTTTAGAAAAATGACAAATAATAAAGTACCATCTGTCCTTCTCTTTCCTTAATTTCTTGTCTAACAATTACTTATTTTCACACCACGGATACAACAAAATGAGAAAACTATTGTCTTAATACATAAATTATTTTCTCTTTTTTTTTTTTTTATCAATTTAGTACATCAATTTTTGAACATTATGAAATTTAATACATCCACACATCTAGGTTAAAATTGATTGACTATCAATCTGATATGTATAGATGGAATACTTAGATAACAAATAGTTTGATGACATGTTACTAGATCACTATTATTTTGATACATGAAAACTGATTTTTTTTTATGAAAATAGTATATCAAAGATTTTTTCTATCAACTTAGTATGTCAAATATTATTTTTATATTAATTTAACACATTAAATATTTATATTTTCTTCATTCAAAATGTAAGAATTATCACTTTATAACATAATTCAATACATTTTATTAATTAATTCTAGTTAATTATAAAGAGTACAGTAAATATAAAAAATCTAAATGGGCATCAATCAACTTTGTTAAAAATTTAGGACATATCAGCAGAAATAATACACTTTAAAATATCAAATCAGTTATCAACTAATCTTACTCATAATTCAAAGTCATATAAATTTAAAAATTTTAAATAAAAGTCTAAATTTTTGTCATCAAATTAGAGAACCTTAAATGAACCAACAATATCCCAAAGAACAAATCCATGTGTACTGTCAAGGCCTCAAAGAACTGTTCAAGGAACAATAATAAATTTTTGTTGTTAAGTGCTAATTTTTTGGCAAAATTGATTGATGCACCATTAATATTTTAATATGTTTTCTGTGCCATTTAGAATTAATACTAACTAATTAATAAGGTTTATTGAGTTATGTTATACATTCTCATGTTTTTGATATACCAAAATTGATAGGAAATTTTTTTTTTTTTGATATATTAAATTAATTTAAAAAAATTCGATATACCAATTGATAAAGAGTCAATCTTTGATTTATCAAAATAATAGTGTTCTAATAATATATCATTAAACCATTTGCCATCTTGGTATCCATTTATATGTATTAGGTTGACTATTAGGCAATTTTAATACAAACAAATAGATGTATTAAATTTTATAATATTTAAAAATTGATGTAATAAATTGATAAAAAAAAATTTTAATGCACTAAATTGGTAAACAGAACCATTAATGTATTAAAATAATAGCTTTCTGGAATAAAAATTGTCCCAAAAACTAACTTAGAGACCGTTATGTCCATTTCATATGTGGTTTCGGACGTTGTAACATTTATCTTGTTCCAAAAGAAAATGAAAAAAAAAAAAACACCCCAAGAAAAATATGGCTAGAGAACCGCTCAGCCGGCCATCTTCACGGCCATGAATTTGTCAACCCCGCATGAGCGTTAGGTGGTGTTTGTAGTAGATTAGCCTTCATGTAATCTTACGCCCACCGGAATAATCAACTCAAGACAATATGGACTTTGTAAACAAAAGCTATTTCAGTAAACAAAGTTTGTAAACTTAATTGAATTTTAATATTTTACATGTATAGCTCGTGCCTTGGTTGACTAAATGTACAATGAATCTTCAATCCGCTGTTCTTAATTTGCTATGGAATTTTTGAACTCAACCCGAGTATATTTTCATTAATCAAACAACGTTGCATGCGCAAAACGGTCCACCAACCGTTACTGTTATTGTTTTGTTTGTCATTTGCTTATCTGTGGAGTAATGTTTGACCCCAGTTGGTTCCAAATAAATACAAGATTCTGTTCTTATATGAGGTGCCTTAGATGAGACGAGTTAATAACAATGGTGATATTTGACTGATATTATATAAATAGCGTATGTTTTTGTTTAAGTCATTTAAAATGATTATGATGTTTTGTATTGAATGAAAGCTGAAACACTTAATTAGGAATGATAACAGGAGGAGTATTAATGTATTCGTATCTACACCCAGTTGAAACATTCGTCATTATACCCATTCCCAAGCTTAGCTAGGTATTAATTTTATACTCTATCTCCATGTCATCGGATAGTACAATACCTATTCCTGTACTTGTATATGAATTTGAATATAATTTGTCATATATGAAGATATAAGGTGAACTAAATAATATAATTGATCTTATTCTCTTACCTAGAAAAATTCTTATAAAATTTTCCAAATCCATTTCCATTCCCATTATTTGTACTCAATCCTAATCGGATAAAATTTATGAGTACCCGTCACATATTAGTCAAATTGCCATCTGTACTCTCATCTAAACATAAAAATGAAAATGTAAAGAAGGATGCTTGCTAAGAGGACAAAATTTTGTGCTAGTAAAAAATTAAGCTTTAATCGGCCGGCAGCTATGAGCACTCTGGCAGTCAACAGACTAGTGCAAATGACTCCAAATTCAAATTTTTAAATCATGAACAATGTAAATTTCAAAGGCCAGACAATTTTTTTAAAAAAACATATCCCAACCATTCGCACGTGGATTCAGCCCCTTTTGCTCTTCTAGATCAGCAGGGAAATTTCCATCATACTTCTGATAATTTTTTTTTTTAATAATTCAATTGTCATTGCTGCAGAAAAAGGACAATGTTTGTTAGAAAATGCCAAAATCCAATAAAGACAAAGGCTTCGTGCCAAAATTACATTCAATTATTCACCACCAAAACCGCCTTAATGTCTTCTTAATATATAATAAAATATATATAGGGTTAAAACTTGATAATAAGTTAAACAAAGGAGCAAGTTGATATTTTAAGCTTCTTGCTTCCATATATATACATGTTCTATATGTTCAACCTTCTCCTACTCTTCCTTTCGGGTCCAAGAACTCGTCTATGCTAATGGAGATTCAACTGCAGGTGAGCGCCAAATTGGAAAGCTTTGTGCTTCAATTTCCTTGCAAATACAAGACAAGGCAAAGATGCATTAGGGTACAAACTATACCATGCAGGGGTTACAAGTTGGCCATGCACGGAGGAAAATCCAATTACTATGAAGTTCTTTCTCTTGGTTCAGAGAAGGTTGGGTTTGATGAAATCAAGAAGGCTTACAGAGCGTTGGCTCTTCGGTACCACCCCGACGCCTGTCTTCTCTCCACAAAAGAAGAGTCAACCAGGCGATTTCTTGAGCTAAGAGAAGCCTATGAGACGTTGTCCGATCCCGTTTCAAGAAGAATCTACGACTGCAAGTTGGTTTGGTTGATTCACTGGGATGCATTGACCTTTGTAGCAAAGAAAGGAGAGCAAGTTTCCCTAAAGAGGCGTGGGAGAGGCAGCTCAATGGACTCAAAAAGCGGTCCTTTGACCGCATGGAGAGGAAGAAAAATAGATTCATCTAAGGATATGCCGTCATCGTATTTCATGTTAATTTTTACATTTAATACCCTTGTTTTAATACTTTCCAAATATTGTTCTAAAAAATATGAAAGATATTTTGTTTAATTTACATTTTCTACTGAGCTAATCTAGAGTGTGTTTATTATAACTGTTTGCAAGAGTTACTACTTCTGAAAAAATGTTGATAAATAGTAATAATTTAAAAAAGTATTTAAAATATATAAATTGAAGATATTTACAAATTTTGTTGAAAGTTTGTAAAATTTGACAAATTAATGTTTGGTAAAATAGTTATAATGATTACTTATTATGTTAAAATATTTAAATTATTTATTCCTCTAATAAGTGATATATCATCATATAACAAATTTTTTTAAGTTGTAGATACAATTTTAATGTTATTAAGATAAAAATAAAAAATTATTATTAATTTATATAAGTTATTAATAATTTTTTATAATTTATTTCATTACCTTTATATAAATTATTGATAATTTTTGAAACCGAATTCTTAGTCTTCTTCTTTTTAGTGTAATTTTACTTCTAACTAAAAAATATAATTTTACTTGTTTTTAAATTTTAATTTACTGAAAATAAATTAGCAATATAATATTTAAAACTATTAGGGGGTATATTTAGAACTTTTGTGTTCTTAGCTGGTAAGGATAAGATGGGAATTCAATTAAATATTTGAGTATGTTTATCAATCACTATTTTAAATTATTTAGAACTATTTCATTATTTACAAGGACCAAATTCTTAAGTGCGTCTAATTTTAAGAATTTTTTTAACTGAAATTTAGGAAAAGATAATTTAGAAATAGGTAATTTAAAGGAAAAAATTGTTAAATAATAAAAAATAACTTGTACAAACAAACACATACAGAATTGATATACATATATGTATATATATATCTATTATTTTGTAACTATAATATATATATATATATATATGCGCGCGCTTGCGTAGAAAATTCATTGCTTGATGGAGAGAGGACAATTTAAGGTAATATAGCATGATCAAAGCGCCTCAATCAAGACAGCCAGCTGCAAAACAAGAGACCCGCCAACAGGAAAGCTCAAAAGGCAAGGAAGGAAACTCAATGAAAGAATAAACAAAAACCCAATACAAAACCATATTAAAACAATATATATATATATATATATATATACACACACACACACACACACACACACAAAACCAAGGAACTACCTAAACCAAATCAACCGTAACCAAGAGGACAAGAACCCCAAGAATCGAGTGGTTTAACTAATTTAAGACCATGCCAGCTACAAGATGAACGAAAGGGAAGGAACCGCCCAAACATCTCCCAGGATGAACCGAAGCAAACACTGCAACTCTCACCAAGGAGAAGCCACTTCGAAAGCACGTTCCAGATATCCAAACCCTACTTTCTTTATGGAATGAAATCAAATTATTGTTATTCTTTTTTTTTTTTTGGAAAATAATCAAATTAATCTTCATTATATATGCTACTCACATATTGATCATGTGTGGTTAACAGTTGCTTCTTCCCCTAGATAAAGGTATTACTTAGGCTATGTTAACTAATCTGAAGAAGGTTGGACCACTGGTTAAATTTGATGCTATTTCCGTCTATCTCCTCTGTTTGATACGTGTTGTTTATTCCCGTCATGCGAGGGTTTATGGTAACAAATAATATAGTGATAAATAAAATATTATTCTTATAAAAAATTATTATAAGATATTAAAATTAATATAATTCAATTTTATTTAAATAACCAATTAATTTAAATAAATAATACCAAAAAATATAATTAAACTAACAAAATGAATCTCAAGCATAATTCACAAACTCTAAAAAGTCAATAAAAAGTTTTCAATTTTTCTTTACATTTTCTTTACATTTCATTTGAAATTCTTTCATTTTTTTATTTACAAATAAGCTGAAATTATTAACTTGAAATTTTAAATTATTTATAATTTTCTGTCAAAATATCATAAAAATACTTAATTAAATTTAAATTACTATATTCCAATCAATTATAACTTGCACCACTATGAATCATATAGACAGTGCCAGAACCCGCCAAGGAGCCGTGCAATTTTACGGTGCAAGGATGGGAGATACTGGCCATTGAAAATAGAGGGAGATCCATAACTTTTAGTTGGGCATCGGCTGTGTCAGTGTTTGGGACGTCAAATTCTTTGGCCTTCAAGGCATCGAAATTTGCATACCTAATTTCCTCGGTTTCGGTCTCTAGCGCTTGGAATTCTTTGTTGAAACATAGATTCGGTGGGTTATAGGTTATGACACTTGAAATAGAGATCCTTGTTGCGAATGTTCTGAAGATGCACACGAGAAGCTTTGATCTGACAAGTCTGCGGCGAAACCACTGAGTGGGAGACGGTATTGTGTAGGATGACAATCCGTTTGAGGGTCGTGTCATCAGAAGATGAAGAAAGCATGGAAACCAGAGCCAAAGTCAACGGTGCGGACGTGAGACTCAAGCGTGTTCATTCTGATAGAATGAGCAGAATATATGTTACACCTTAAAATCACGCACGTTAACAGTATTAGGATTGAATTACTAATCCCAACAACCTTTACACAGAATAAAAGATTATAATTTAAATAGATCGAATATAATATCAAACATAATATACAAGTAGAAGGATGTGTTCAAAAAGTAAATAAAGTAATTTTTAAAATATAAACAGATAAAAGTAACATTGCCTGTACTTAAGATTGAGCTTGTCAGAGAAATTATATACATGCTCAGTGATGCAAATAAGAAGGCAAACCAAATGTACGATCTGAAAAATATTAAAAAAGATGTGAGTATAAAATTCAGTGAAATGATAATATAAATTCTAGTTATGTTGAAACATGCATCATAAAACGTACAAAAACATATATGTATACTTTAGATAGTGAGCAACCAAAGTAAGTCATCAAAACTCATAATACATGCCTTGTAACACTTAAAATCAAGTGTGAATATCATAAACAAAATATCATCTCAACAATAAAGTATATTGTGTCGAAAGTATCACATATTAGAACAAAATCATATTTGAGCTCTCTTCTCACAATAGAGCATATCATGTCGGACGTACCGAATATCACATATCAAAATAAAATCTCATATCAACAGATCATATCAAATCAATGGTAAATTATTTCAAGCCATAGGTATCTATAGACAGAATTACCATAGACTAGAACATATCTCTCCACCAAATACATAAAATAAGATTTATAAAGAAGACGTATTTCAAATATTTTCAAACAAATAACATTTTATTATTTATTTCAGTTCAAATGCAAAAGTATGTAATGTTTCAAAATTGGCTCATTGCATTTCAAATTTAATTCTTGAATACCTCTCACAGATTTTATTATTCAAACTGATGAATCATATCATAAAACTTATTTTTACAATAAATAATTGACTAACATTCAAAACACATGTATAAAATAGATATTATAACTCACAGTATAAATAGAGTTGAAAAGTCCGAATCTTCGTAACGATAACTCAACAATCAAAGCGTTATCTTGAAGTGTATTTACAATAACAATAATAAAACATTATCACTGGAGTCAAAACTACATTAATTAAGGGCTTAACTACTTAAATAGGTCCCTAATCTCATTTCGGAATCTTAGCATGTATCCTGAGGTTCATTGTCTAACACTCGAACCCAAAATAGACCAAAAATATGAACTAATTTTACATAAAAAAACTTAAATCGAAGCAAACCAATCTTAAATACCCCTTGAACAGCCCTAAATCGACCATAAACACCATAGAACTAGCATGAACCAGTCTCAAACACCACAGAACCAGTATGAACCAACCTCAAATACTATTGAACGACTTAAATTAGCCTCAAACACCCTTGAACCAAACTTAAATATTACTGAATTAGCTTCAAATACCCTGAACTAGTCATAAATATCTCTGAACTAGCCTTAAAATCTTAAAACCAGACCGGTCTAGTCAATTAAACCAAAAAAACTGAAATGAATCAACCTAAAAACTATTAGAATCAAACTAAACCGATTTGAAATCACTTAGAACCAAACTGAACCAAATTGAGCTAAACTGGATTGAAACTTTTGAACCAGACACAAACCATACGAAATTGGATTAATTTGGCTTGAATTGGCTCAATTGAGTCGAACTTGACAACCGAATTGGTCGGGACCCTAGCTAGGTTGACCGAACCCAGATACAACCCAGGTCTTTTTTTTTTCACTTGGAAACCCACTGTTTTGACCCTGTTTTCTTGCAAATAGAACCCGAAAGCCCTAAATCTCAATTTAGCTCTCTTACCTTGAACCCCGACCTCAATCATCGTTGAAAATTAAAGAACTGCCATCGACAAAATGATTCCAAGTTTGGATTGGTGAAATTGATGATTGGAATTGGTAGATTTTCCAACAAAACTGAATATGTACCTGGGGACACCTTTCTAAACTTTTTGAGTGACTTACATATGAATTGGTCGAATTGCTTGTGGAATCCTCTCTTACTCTCCTATACGCAAGCTTATACATGTATACAAGTGGTTATATAGCATCAATTCAGCTTCAATTTGTTTCTACAAGCTTTGGTCAGTGATCGATTGAAGCTTTTAGGGACTTCTCAATTTAGTCCCTTAATTTACTATTCCTTTCAAGCTGCCCCTAACATTTCTAATTTGGCCCCTAAGCTCAAGCGTCTTTGCTTTCTAGTTCTCCCATTTTAATTCCTTTCAATTAAGCCCCTGATAGTTTGAAATTGAGCCCCAAACTTCTTGATTTCTCAAGTAAACCCCCATTATTTTCAAATTTTTCATTGACACACCCTCCAAAATTTTTTAATTAAACCCTAATTCTTTCTATTTCATACAATTAAGTCCATCGATACAATAATTAATAAATTCCTCAATTTTTTTAACAAAATTGGAGTTATTACAATATACTAGAGACTTAGGTGGAAAAGGATTGACATACCGATCTAATTCAATAAGCCGGGCCAACTCCATGGCCCCGGTTAAATGAGGCTGTTTCATGGGTTAGGAGACGGGACCATATGGATTCGTAAAGACCATTCATGAAACAACCAAGGCATGCGGTTCAGATAGGGCAGGTACTTGAGTAACCAGGGGAATGAAATTATTGATGGAATCTTCCACTCTGGATTAGTGCTGAACGGCAGCTACGCATGCAAAAGGATTTCTAAATTGGCAGCCATCATAAAGCTGAATCAACTTGGCCGCCAAAATTTAACTTCAAAGTTAAAAAAAATTAAAAAATTAGAAAGAATGTTAAAAAAATTTCGAAGCAAAAATTTTAGAAAAAGAAAATTAGAAAAATTGGAAGATAGAATTTGAAGAAAAATCTGAAAAAATTCACAGAGAAAATTTTAGAGAGATAAAATTTAAAAAAATTAATTAAAGAGAGAAAGATGAAAATATTTAAATAAACAAAATTTTAGAAAAAATTAAAGAAAAACTTTTAGACCTAGAAAAGTTAAAAAACTATTTAGAGAATGAAAGTTAAAAAAATTTAAATAGATGAAAAAAAAAATTTAAATAGATAAAAAATTGAAAAAAAAGATTAGGAAAAGAAAATTTTATACAAAAAATTAAATTCAAGAGTTTAAAGAGATTATTAAAATTTTAATATAGGATATGACATACGATATTAGAAAGATTATAAAAAATTTTCAGTTTAAAATAATTAAAATGACAACCTAAAAGTTTAGAAGTCCAAAAATCTCAAGTTAGCAAACGCCCTTTAACAAGAACAGAAAACACCTGTAACACGCTTATTTTTATATATTAATTAACCCTATTATTTATGGATTAATTGCTGACTTTTAAATTATTTCTTTCCATTGTATTAAAAAAAAAATCAATTGGCCGATAAAATGCAAATTTACATTTAACAAATTATGTAAATTTTTTCTGTTATTTTTTTCATTAATTAATTTAATGAAATATTGAAAGGGTTTTAGAAAACAAGGAACTTTATTGTGTAGTTTTACTCTCAAAAATGTATCCATATTTTTCCCACTTCATTATTGTTTTCAGATGAGGTAATCAGCGGAAATTTCTTTAAAAAAAATCCGATTGAAAGGAGCTCCTCTTTGGTTGAACTCTTTGTACCAGATAGATAGTCGTTTGATTGAGATTATTTTATGATTTATTCATATTGAATTCATTAACAAAATACAATCAACATCTGGTAGATGTTTGAGAAATTTTAGGTGTGCTGTTTCTCACACATCATAATAAATACTAGATGTGTTATCTCATTGTGTGCGTACCTAAAATCAAATTCTGCTATGTTTACATCTTAAGTAAAGTTTTGAATTGGATTAATTAAACTAAACACGATCCATGTACAACCACAAAAAAAGAGAGAATAAATCAAAAAAAGAAAAGGAAAAGCATCTTCAATGTCAAAAAGGTGTTTATTGTCAGCTAGCAGATCAAAGAGGCTAAACTCCAGTAAGCCAAACTAATTCCATTAATTATGTCCTACCTTGATTGACCGACTACTCCCAGAAAACTCCATGCCACTGTCCTGCATTACGAAAATTTGTGGGCTCAGCCATCCATAGAAGTGTTGCATTTCAATTAACATTGGAATCTTTACGTCATTTGTCCACATGAACATTTCCCTTATAAGAAAAAGATAAATAAATAAATAAATAATATCTAAATGAAAGAATCTCTCAGCTTATGACGATCTTTTTTGAATTAGTTTAGGTTAGGGTTGCTCCAACAAAATTTATGGGCCGGCCGCGACAGATCAGTACGAATGGTTTAATCCAACTTTAATTTAAATTATCAATATTTAAATTCAAAAGAAGAAATTAATGCAATACAATTTTATAACCGTGTGTTTGGACCGAATATAGTTTGGAGCAGCATGGAAAGTTCCTCAATGCTGACATAACAACTATTTCTAATATCTTATGAACATTGCAAGACTCTCTGAGAGAGAGAGAGAACTCTTGATAGGAAACTCCAAAAACCGAAAAGGACGAAGGTTTCAAGCCAATATTACATCCAAAGTATTCGGGGTCGAGGTTTGTGATATTACATTTATTGTTGTTTAATAGTATTCTTTTATTGTGTTATGGAATCAATTAAATTTATTGTGCTCAGACTTTGTCTGATGTGCACCGTGTTTCATATTTCTTCTTGATTTCTTCCGCCTCTATCCAAAAGGAAACACTTATTTTTACAGAAGAATTACATCCTCAATGAGATAAAATATCACACCTCGCTCTCCTTTCCAAAGCAAGGCATAATAGCAAGATACTAACTAATACACTATAGGTTAGAATTT
>CAJVSB020000359.1:0-56862 GCA_911865555.2 Thlaspi arvense
CTTCAATGGACAGTGAACCTGGAATATTCAATATCTAGTTATAAACAGAGAATAGCAGCATACAGGAACTACAATTGAATTTAGGGCTACAAATAGAATGAATTTTAATTTTAATTTGATTTAAATTTTTGATTCAATTATTTAAAATTTTTAATTAGGGCTACAAATAGAATGAATTGTAATTTTAATCTGATTTAAATTTTGATTAATTATTTTGAATTTTTAACTGCTAAAAGATTCGATAAATATGATTTGATTTTAAAAATCTATAATCCGAAATAAAAAGAATGAATATGGATTTTGTCTAATCTGATCTATTAAAAATCTGAATTTGAATATATGTATATATATATATTTAATTATAAAAAATGTATTATATATATAAAAATTATGATATACAATATGATATAATATTATATATATCACAATATAAAGATTTGGATTAATAAAATTATTTTTTCCTAAAAATAGAAAATAGAAATATATTTTTATTTTTTATAAAAATAAAAAATAGAAAATATGTATATTTGATGGATTAAATATAATTATTATATATGACTAGTAAGCCATTTTTACATATTTGTAGTGGATCAAATATAATTAAATTATACTTTCAAATAAAAAAAAAGAAAAAAAGATCAATTGATTACCGGTTTGAATAATATATTTATAGTAAATCTTATATGGTCGATTTCATCAAAATTAATAGATTAAATTAATTAATATTTTGAAATGAAAGATAAGTGTAAATTAATATAATGGAAAATAGCTGTAATTAATCTCATCCATTGAATTTGACCAAATTAATGTTGCAATTATATTGGTATCAATGATCATTTCTTATTCAACAATTCGAATTCAAATTTTTATTTTAGATATTAGATTTTATCCAAATTCGGATATAGTAACACTAAGCACATATCCTATAACATTTTAGAGTCAAATTTGGATATAGTATATTATATATCAGTTTTTAGATCCAAATTTGCTATCATCTAGTTTAATCCGACCGACCCATTGACAATTCTAATTGAATTAGATATCAATTTAAGGGTTCTAATTCTAGTATAACTTTTGCCACACACCCCAAACCTAGGTATATGACCGACACTAAAGCTGGCAATCCAACCCTAGTAAGCCTCTATTCGGAAATAGAATACAAATTCAAATAAATCAAATAGCATAATATCGTTAATACATCTCAACTATGTCTGAGAAATAAACTAAAGCAACTCTAAAATACGATTCTAACTATCAATAGGAACGCCAAGCCATATATCAAATTCGACTAGGCAGAATACAATGTGACTCGATCAGAAATGCGAACCTTTGCTGCGATCTAGAAATATAAAAGGATAAGTCGTGAAATCCAGTGAATGATAATACAGACTCTAATCATACTAGGACATCATGCATCGTAAAGCGTGCCAAAAATATACGTATAAGTAAATAGTGAGTAACTTAGTCAAATTATTAGATAAGTCATAAAAATATGCCTTATGTTCTCAAGCACAATTTATCAATTTAGTCATGTGGGAGTATTTTCTCATATTAGAAATCACATCTCACAACAGAACGTATCATATCGAAGGAATTGCATGTCACATATCACATCAGAATCAGAATGAGAATCAGAATATCAACTCACGACTAAATGTGTCATGTTGGAGGAATCACATATATCACATAAAAGATCCCATATTAGAACCAGAATCACAATCAGAATCAGAACAGAATTTAAAATAACTCTCAACATAGATTTTCAGAAAACAGTTACAATAAAGGAATGGATTTCAATTAAACATGTATTTTTAAATAACTCATTGTAATTTAATTTTTATTTTTTTAAAATCAGAAATCATATCACATCAATCATTTCATAACTAGAGTAAAATAAACATGCATAAGAGTAATTATATCACTCACAGTCCAAAACACAACCGAAAATTCGAAACACCATAAACAAGCTTGTTGTGTGCCTAGCACACCTAATTGGCAAGTGCACTAGCCGTTACAAGTAATAAAGTGATGAAGTAGAGTGTCGATCCACGAGGATTGATTTTGATTATTTTGCAAATTTTGACTTAACTTAGGCATTAATTGAGAGAAAAGTGAGTTTGCGAAAATTTAATAAAAATAGAAAATAAAATTTCTAACTAGTGAGGGAAATAAAGAGATTATGCAAGAAAGAGATTTAGGTGAAAATATGCGAGAGACACCATTGGAGAAGATGATTTCGCTAGTACTACCTTAATTTTGCTTGATATTACGAATTAAAATGGGACCTAGGGTTATCAAAATATATGAGATGGCAAGATTTTCGAAACTATTAACCTTCCTACCGGATCGGCTAATCTATCTTGAAAGTGAATATCTTCGTCGGCCTCTATTGAGCCCCGCCTAATTTATTCAATTCCAAAAAAAATAAGAGTAGTGAAATCCCTTTTATTTAAGCATCTTGCGGATTACCTAATCAGACCACACAGTAGAAACTAGGCATTCTACCAATTACCCAATCTTAACTGTGTCAAACAATGTATTGACTCGTAATTGAAAATACATTTAAAATTCAATTCAATTAAAATCAATAAATCCCACCTAGCCACTCCAACTGGATGATAACAAGGTTGAAAATACCAATTATAAACTGAATAGTATTAAGGTTAGCATTATTTGATCCCATTAATTCAACTTTTCTTCAATTTTTCACAAAATCAACTTTGCAAATAATCTAAAATTACAACTTAATCCTTCTTAACATGCCATACTAAGTTGAAAATCATAATATCTTGCCAACACCCTTAAGCTCACAAATTGAAAAAAAAATTTCAGAGCCCTAAAATCAACAATTTCAATGCATATTATCAAGCAAAATCAAGTGGTATAGCTACATCATTTCCCCAACAAAGAGTTTTACCCCATCATGTTACACAAAACATTAACAATACATTCAACATTGATCATGGGTTCATGCATTTAGAATAAAAATACAACTAGAGAAGTGTGCTAAAAATGTCGACAGAAAAAAGAGAGAGAAAAGTGAAGGTGGAGAGAAAATCTATAGGTTTTTCTTCTAGTTCTCTTCTCCCTCTCTTTAGCTCTTCCCTCTTGTATTTCGTGCCCTTTCTCTGCTGTATTTTTTGCCCTTTTCTTTGCTGTATTTCGTGCCCCTTTCTCTGTAGAACCAGCCCACACAACCTCTCTCTCCAACTGTAAAACTAGCTCCTAGAAAATCTCCCCCTTTTCTGTCAAAACCAGCTGCTCAAAAATCACCCTCCCTTGTCTGAATCATCACTTTCTCACCCACTCCTGCCATCCTCTGCACAGCCCATGCTTGGCCCATGTCTAGATAGCAGCAACTCTTCCAAAACAATCATCAATCTTGTTGGTTTTTGACGAGATGGAGTGGTTCGGTTGGTTTGCTTTGAATTCCAACGGTCATGCATTGTTGCAAGAATTGTTATTCAATTGGATCCCAAATTAGGGTTATGGACATGGATCTGGATCCTCCATTCGGGTCATGAGCGTTTGGATTTGGATCTACATACTCTGATGTTGCTGTTACTGCTGAATCCGCAAGTCTATTTGCTTCTTTCAAAATTTCGGACATTTTACAAGCTGAATTGGACTGAGGCCAAAACATAAAAGTTATAGAATTCTTTCCTATCTTTCTAATTCCTTTTGAATCATCACAATCTGAATTTTCTATCTCAGGTTATGAATTTTTTTCTTTCAACACAATGCTGTTAAAAATCTGCATAACTATTCTAGCTGCTGCAACTATTTGCTAAACTTTTAGACCTTTCTACACTAAATTAGATTTTTAGCAAAGCATGAAAGTTGTAGAGCTTTTCTTGAGGTTTCCAAAACATCTTAAATCATCTTGATTTGAGTTTTCTACCTCAAGTTATGATGTTTTTTCTACAACTGAACTGGATCATGGAGTGAAATTCTGTAGAACTGAAAATTAAGCATAAGATGAGGCTTTTATCTAATATTTGGGCAGCTTACATTTTGAATTAAGTTGAGCCCCAAACATGACAATTGTATCTTTTCTTCTTATCTTTCCAATGACTCTTAAATAAGCTCAATCTGAATTTTCTAGCTCAGGTTATGATTCTTTCTCCAAAACAGCAGCAAGCAGTAAAACTGATGTGCTATTACAGTACTACTGAAGTTATTCCTCAATTTTGAGAACTCTATATTCTGAATTTGATCAAGGCTTGAACATGAAAATTGTAGACCTATTTCTCAGCTTCTCAAAACATCTTGAATCATCCCAATCCAAATTTTGTAGCGCCAGATATGAATTTCCTTCTCCAAGCTGTATCTTCTAAAATCTGCTGCTACTCCTACAAGTTTCTAGCTCTTGTTCCTTAAATTTCGAGGGTCTTATGTGCAGAACTGGATTGAGATCAAAGCATGAAAGTTGTATCTTTCTCTGTTAGCTTTCCAATGCCTCAAGAATTGCCCCAATCTGAATTATGTAGCCTGAGTTATGACATTTTCTCCAAAACAGCAGCAAGGAGTAAAACTGCTGCTGCTGCTGCTGCACTTTGGCTAATTTTCGAGGGCCTTCTGGGCTGAACTAGACTGAGGGCAAAACATGAAAGTTGTAGATCATTTTATTGCATTTTCAAAACTTCTTGAATTGCCCCAATCTAAGTCTCCTAGCTCCAGTTATGAATATTTTTCTCAAGGCTATTGCTGTTGCAACTCCACTTGCACCACAAAAATAACATTTTCTCGAAATTAAGCTCCAATTAAGATTGGCTTGACCCAAAACCCTTCCTAGTAAATTTGTTAAGCTAAAATGAACTCTATAAAAACTTAAGGCTTGGTCTCCAAATCTCATTCTTTAATTTGACCCTCCAATGATCTAGTTTTAATTTGAAAAGTTGAAAACTTAACTTCACTTCATCTCAAGCAACAAATTCCCTCGAATTTATCGAAAATCACCTCAAGCAACTTTGTTAAGTTGGATTGGAATAGATTAAAGCCTTGAAACTGGTTTCCACATTAGACCAAAAGATTCTGTTAGCTCGTGGAACCATGGAAAACTGGAGGGAAATGGCTTGGACTTGAAGGGTCATGGATGGTGACTCTCTTCTAGTCTTTTCTTATAAAACAAAACAGGACACAACCATATACATGATTGTGTTAAGCATGGATTAGTTCAATCTCCTTTCTATATGACTAAAACAACATATAAATAGCTAGAAGATTCCGCTAAACAAGGAAAATAAAATTATAATCGATTGATGAGGAACTAAACAATTTAGATGGTCACCTGCCGTGTTTGCCAAGCTAATATATGTTCATATTTTTTGATGCATACTAAAATAAAAAAATAAAAAATTAACAGGCTTTTGTATTTGATATCAAGGTCTAGATACTTTTTGGGTTTTCTGTCTGTCTCCACCAATTTAACTCATTTTCAGAATGGTCTATCTTGCCTATTTGGGAAGATTGGGGTGCAGGAGGTGGAGTTAGATATTTAATATAGATATGAATTCATCCATTGCTCATCCTCTTAACAAAAATATTCATGCTCAGTAGGATCCTTTTAAATTTTATTGTTATTATTATTTTAGGAAGACGATATCAGGTCATTGGATGGAATGAGCTAAACCCCTGAGCTGAGCCTTCTTGTACAGTATGAATCAAGCCATTCATATGTGGACTTCTTCAACAAACAGGGTTTCTCTTTGTCACTAATCTTAATTATCAATCTGGTTTTCAAAGATAGAGCTGTTCACTTTCTGTTGCAGAATTCAGAAGTAGAGCTGGGATTTGCTCTGACCATTACTCTTATCATCATCATCATCCTCTTTTTGATTCTTCATGGGACATATGTCTCAAGATTTGATCTAGCTTTCTGCTTTTATATTTTTTCTTGGGTCAATGGCTTTAATACAGTTCCGCAATTATATCTTGTTCCACCCTTCACTTGGCTTTCCAGTTATACTAAGCAAAATATTCAACTATGTTTTACACTTCTATAGAAAGTATAGAGCAAGGTTTGAAAGACCATACTGTTCATCGAACTGGAAAAGTTACCAGTTCACGGTTCACTAATCTGACTGTTAATTGAATTGTAATTGAACCATGATGTCATAATTATATAATATTTATATTTATATTTATATAAATATCATATATTTATATAAATATCAAAAAAAAATTCAAGGGTCAATATTATTAATTATCTTCAATAATATCAATTAATATTCAAGATTCAATTCTTATAGTGCATGCAAAATAAAAATAACAAATCATCAATCTATCATTCAAAATAAATATGAAGAATTTAAATTATAATTGTTTATTTGTACAACTATTTCAAACGAAAAAAAAGTTCATATGTTACAATTTCTCTCACATGGTTATAAATTGACCAAAAAAAAAGAATAATATCAAATAATTATAAAATAAAAATAAGATATAAAATTAAAAATAATTAAATTAGTTATATTCATTCTTTGAAATGTAGTATAAGGACTCAAATTTAAGTCTTTTCTATTTTTTTTAATAAAATATTAATTATAGAAAATTATATTTAATATCAATAATTTTAATTTTGTATTTTATATTACACTTTTAAATTTAAAATTTATGAAAGATGTGAATTATCCATTATGTGAATAAGTTTCTTTAAAATAAATTGTCAATATATATTTTAACAAACAATAAGATTATACCAAAGTAGCAGTGGTCTAGTAGCAAAATAATCAGTATTCTGTAAAATTCTAATAACCCAATTAAAAAAAAAAAAATGCGAAGAACCCAGAAACCGGCCGAACAAGCCGGATGACTTTTTTTTGCTCTAATAAAATTCACACAACTCAAAAGCAATTTGATAACTTTATAGATAAAACCAAAACAAAGTTGGGCATTTAGAATTGATCAGAAAAATTGAGAGAAAACGAAAAGAATCAACCGGGGAGCCGCGGCACTGGCAAGGAATTTTGGGAAGCATTCAGGTAATTAATCAATTTTTTATTCCGATTTGATTTAGTTATGGGTTTCGGATTTCATGGGAGTAGGACTGGGATGCTTCAATCTAATTTAGAAATGTAGAAATGGGGATTAAATGGAGTGTGGGTGTTCAGATTTTCGGGAATTACAGAACCTGGCTGTTCCGCCCGGTTTCCGGCGGAAGGGACAGACCTGGACGTTGTCTGGGTCTGGCCATCTTGGGCCGGTCCGATCCAGCCTTGTTGGGCTGGACCCTGCCTGTTCAGGGGCCTTTTGGGCCCCAATCCAGGAATCAAGCCTAGTACCCGGTCCAGGGAAGAAAGGGGAATATTTTGGGACGGGTTTCGGGGCTGGAACTAGTCTGGTTTAGAGGGATTTTGGAGAAAAATAATTAAACTAGCCTGTTTTTGTTATTTTTGGGCCGGTATAGTCCGAGTCTTGGTTGTTAAAGGTCGGTTCTTCATGGGTTAAGAGAGAGAAAACCCGGTTCACCTCGATTTTGTGGATTTGAGCCCGATTCGACTCGGATTATGGGAAATGGGCTCGGTTCAGCCCAGTTTGGTGGGGTTTGGCTGCGTTTAATTTAGGTTTAGTAGTTTAAGCTTAGAGTGGTTCGGGTATGAGGTTTAGGGATCTTGGGATGCGTGAAAGGGCCCAGTGACGGGGGAGGTCCCGACCCACTTTCGAGAATTGAGTCTTTTTAGAATAAGATCTGATTTTGATTTTGACTTTCGATTTGGTGATTGTAGATACTCCGGAGGAGGTGCACTACGAGCAGTGAGCCATCGACACGAGTTTTGGTACCTCGTTTAGCGTGCCAAGTGAGTGACAATATTTTCTAGACAGCATCTGTATTTAGATTTCTGGCAAATTCTTGCACTCTGATTCCTGGACTTGATTTCTGATTTCTGAAATTAGAATTCGAGACATGTAGCTATATGTTTTAAATTATGATGAATTTTGAAACATTTCTGTATTCATACATTTGTGTGCCTCAGTCATGCATGTGATTTAAAAGGTTACCTGTTGAGAGTTATTGTGATCCGATTTCTGAGGAACACAGGGGTGTTCCGGCACTATGTGCCATCTATGATTTCTGGCTCTGATTCTGACACGGGATCTCGGTATGACATGATTTATGATGAGATCCGATACTCCGACAGGTGTTTGACATTCTGTTTTTGATTCTAGTGTGTGAATGACATGCATATATATGTACCTGTATATGTTATACGAATATATGGGGATTTTTTAAATGGTGATCCATGTCCCGTCTTGTCTAGATTTTACTGTTATTTACTGAGTTTTGTACTCATTTTGTTCTTCCCCCTTTCAGATTGCTGGTTCGATCGCAGCAATAGCTTCTGGATCGATTTTGTCCTCCGCTGCTTTACAGTGATGTACGGGCATTTTTGTGAATCATTTCTATTATTTGTACTTTAGTAGCTCCTTGTATTCCTCAGATATTTTTGGCGTGTATATATATACACCTGCATTTTGTTACTTTTGCTGCGACGATGCTTTCTGTTTGGACTTGGTCATAGGCTGACTGGGGTTGGCAAGCTAGCCCCAGTGCCGGTCATGCTCTCGGGTTGGGACGTGACAGATGTGGTATCAGAGCTGGTTCGAACCTGAGGATACTGGAGCAAGGCCTTTGGCAGTGTTGCTGTTATGCCGGTGAGGGCCCCACCTTCATAACAGGAGGACTGCTGGAAACCTTTTAGGAACTGTTGAGTCGGTTTTCAGTTTTTCAATTCTTGTGTGCCCATCTATTCTGTTGCTAAATTCTGTTGTTATTCTGTTGTTTCTAGATGGATCCATCGTGCGACAGACGTACGCCCTCTCGAGATTTTGCAGCTCCCGAGGCATCGGGGAATCCCTCGGGTGGAGCTGCCCCTTCGCAGACTAGAGGGAGGGCCCGTACTAGGGGCGAGGAGTTGTTACGAGACGAGCTCGCAGTTCTACTACTGCGGCAGGTGCCACTGTCCCACTGATAGCCTCTGAGTTACTGACCGGTCTCATGGCTAGCATTCAGGGACTTCAGCAGACCATGACCTAGTTTATGGGGAACGTGGCTAGCTCGAGTAGATCGCCATTTCCAGCCAGTACTCTTGTGAGTACTGCCCCCGTTCCAGCTATGACTGCACCCACACCGGAGCCGTGCAGGTCCAGTTTTGATGGTTATTTTTGTGATTTCCTGAGTAAGGAGCCTCCCACTTTCTCCGGTTCTGATAGTAAGGAGGATCCGCATGAGTTCTTGGATAGGCTGGTTAAGATATTTGTGATTATTCAGTGTTCTAATGCCAGGAGGGTGGAGTTGGCAGTCTTCAGACTTTGAGGGGTTGCCCAAGCTTGGTATGATCAGCAGTTGACCCTTCGGCCGGCAGATGCCGCTCCTATGACTTGGGACGAGTTCCGCACAAAGTTTTTGCGATGATTTTTCCCGACTAGCAGGATGGTGGAGTTAGCAAGAGAGTTCGAGAGACTGAGGGAGAGGCCGGGTATGACGGTATCAAAGTATGAGGAGGAGTTTACCCGCCTCTCTCGTTATGCCCCTACTCATGTTCCAGATGATACCGCTCGTGCCACGAGATTCATTCAGGGTTTATCACCCTCATTACATTGGGCCCTAGGTTCTCACATAGGGCGGTGTACATATGCATAGGCGGTAGAGTCTGCTCATTTTTTGGAGCATTCGAGAGTGCCTGAGCAGATAGTTGGAGATACAGGGAAGAGAGTTAAGACTGAGGGATCTTTTGGTGACAGTACCGGTTCCTAGAGAGGGTCATCGTCTCGTGGTCACAGACATTCTTCCGGGTGCCGAGGGTCGTCAGGCAGGCAGTTGTCTGCTAGCATTGCTGCCTCAGGTGATCGTGCTCAGTCGTGCCGAGTTGTTCTATTTGCGGGAAGGCCCATGCGGGGCAGTGTTGATGGGCAACAGGGCCTACTTTCGGTGTGGCCAACAGGGCCATTTGATCAGAGATTGCCCTTTTCCACAGGAGACTACCACTGCGCCTGCTACAATGACCTCAGTCTGCTTTCGGTGTGGCCAGCAGGGTCACCGTGTTAGGGACTGCCCGTTCTCAGCGGAGGCTGTCTTGGCTGCTGGCTCTTCATCTCAGACTTCCGTGCCAGCTAGGCTAGAGCCATCCAGTTCTTGTGGGCGCGGTTCCGGAGGGAGAGGCCGAGGGAGAGGCTAGGCTCGAGTTTTTGCCCTGACTCGACAGGACGCTCAGGCGTCCAATGCAGTTGTCACAGGTATGATTTTGGTTTGTTCTTGTCAGGCATATGTATTATTCGATCCAGGCTCTACCTGCTCATACGTTTCAGAGGAGTTCTCGACCTAGTTTAGTGGGCCACCATCACTGTTAGAGCAGGGTTTTTCTGTCGCGAATCAAGTCGGGGAGACGGTTTGGGTTGAGTATGTATACCGATCGTGCATGATATCTATAGCCGGCCGGGATTCATTGGTAGACTTGATTTTGTTGTCTATGCTGGAATTTGACGTCATTCTCAGGATGGATTGGCTGGCTTCTTGTCATACTACCTTAGATTGTCGCTGAAAGACAGTTAGTTTTGAAGCACCGGGGGAGGCACCGTTTATGTATCAGGGAGAGTATACTATGATTCCGGCGCCAATGATATCATTTATGAGAGCTTACCGGTTGCTTACTCAAGGATGTCAGGGGTTTCTGGCGACAGTGAGGGATATGAGGATTGCAGAGCAGAGTCTAGAGCAGGTATCTGTCATTAATGAATTTGTGGATGTTTTTCCGGATGAGTTGCCAGGCCTTCCTCCCAACAGAGAGATCGAGTTTTGTATTGATTTGCTGCCGAGCACTCAGCCTATTTTGATTCCTCCTTATCGAATGGCACCGGCAGAACTTAGAGAATTAAAAGAACAGCTCCAAGATCTTTTAGACAAAGGCTTTATTAGACCGAGTACGTCCCCGTAGGGCGCACCAGTATTATTTGTCAAGAAGAAGGATGGTTCGCTGCGACTTTGCATTGACTACCGGCAACTCAACAGAGTGATAGTGCGAAACAAATATCCGTTGCCAAGGATTGACGACTTGTTTGACCAGTTACAGGGAGCCAGGTGCTTCTCCAAAATAGACCTCCGTTCGGGCTATCACTAGTTGAAGATTAGACATGAAGACATTCCGAAGACGATTTTCCGAACTCGATATGGTCATTACGAGTTTCTTGTGATGTCGTTCGGACTGACGAACGCTCCGGCAGCCTTTATGGACCTGATGAATCGAGTATTTTGTGCCTTCCTGGATCGATTTGTTATAGTATTCATTGATGATATTTTGGTATATTCGAGGAGCAGGGAAGAGCACGAGACACATTTACGAGAGGTTTTGCAGACTTTGAGAGACCACAGGTTATATGCTAAATTTTCTAAATGTGAGTTCTGGTGCGATAGTGTGGCATTCTTCGGACATGTGATATCTGGGGAGGGTATTACAGTGGACTCCCATAAGATTGAGGCCATTCAGCAGTGGCCGAGACCGTTTTCGGATACGGAGGTTCGTAGTTTTCTGGGATTAGCAGGCTATTACCGCAGATTTGTGCAGGATTTCTCTAAGATACTCGCACCCCTGACCAGGTTGACTCAGAAGAATGTTAGATTTGTTTGGTCAGATGATTGCGAGGAGAGTTTTCATCGACTCAAGGATTGTCTGACTTCTGCCCCCGTATTAGTTTTACCTTCTGGCTTTGAGGGATTTTCGGTTTACTATGATGCTTCTCGGGTAGGACTGGGATAACGTTCTGATGTAGCATGGACGAGTGATTGCTTATGCATCCCGGCAGCTTAAGAGACGCGAGCAAAACTACCCTACCCAAGATTTAGAGCTTGCGGCCGTGGTGTTTACACTGAAAATCTGGAGGCATTATCTGTACGGCGAGCTGTGTGAGGTTTATACAGATCATCAGAGTTTAAAGTATATATTCGACCAAAAGGATCTGAACCTCAGACAGCGTAGATGGATGGAGTTTCTCAAGGACTACGATTATACGATTTTATATCACCCAGGAAAAGCGAATGTTGTCACCGACGCGTTGAGTAGGAAATCGATGGGGAGCTTGGCCCATATTGCTCCGACGAGACGACCACTAATTGTGGCATTGCACGGTCTTCAGGGCGACAGGATACAATTACAGATTGAGGATACCGGGCGATTATTAGCACAGCTATGTGTACAGTCGTCCTTGATTGACAGAATCAAGGCAGAGCAGGACAGAGATGCCAGACTATGCAAGTTGAAGGAAGATGTCCAGAGAGGTAAAGGTGCTGAGTTTCAGATTGGCACAGAGGGGGTACTTCGTTGTAGGGGCCGATTGTGTGTGCCTAATGTGAATAACTTGCAGCATACGATTCTGACAGAGGCACACAGTTCCAGATACACTATCCACCCTGGTATCACCAAGATGTATCAGGATTTGAGACATCTTTACTGGTGGGATAGGATGAAGAGGGATGTAGCAGATTTTGTTTCGAGATGCCTAACCTGCCAGCAGGTCAAGGTTGAGCACTAGAGACCCACAGGGCTACATCAGCAGATTGAGATACCAGAGTGGAAGTGGGAGGGCATCGCCATGGATTTCGTGACTGGACTGCCGCGTACCACGGGTGGATATGATTCTGTTTGGGTTGTTATTGACCAACTGACCAAGACTGCACACTTTCTTCCAGTTAAGATGAGCTACAGTGTGACCCAGTATGCCCAGCTCTACGTGGATGAAATAGTGCGTTTACATGGAGTACCTCGGTCTATTATTTATGATAGGGGATCTCAATTCACGTCCCATTTTGGAGGGCGTTCCAGGAGGCCTTGGGAACCTGACTAGATTTAAGTATAGCATTTCATCCACAGATTGATGGGCAGTTAGAGAGGACGATTCAAATTTTAGAGGACATGCTGCAAGCTTGTGTTATGGACTTTGGAGGCGGTTGGAGTCAGTACCTCCCTTTGATTGAGTTTGATTACAATAATAGTTACCAGTCCAGTATTTAGATGGCGCCGTTTAAGGCTCTGTACGGCAGGCGATGTAGATCTCCGATTGGTTGGTTTGAGGCCGGGGAGGCGAGTTTGCTGGGACCAGATTTGGTCCAAGATGCGGTGGATAGAGTTCGGATGATTCGAGATCGACTGTCCGCAGCCCAAAGTAGACAGAAAGCGTATGTAGACCACCGACGCCGTCCATTAGAGTTTGCTATGGAGACCATGTCTTTTTGAGAGTTTCTCCGATGAAAGGCGTGGTCAAATTTGGCAGGAGTGGTAAGCTTAGTCACCGGTATATCGGCCCGTACGAGATATTAGATCGAGTGGGAGCTGTTGTGTACCGTTTGGCTCTTCCTCCAGAGTTATCGATGGTACATCCTGTTTTTCATGTTTCTATGTTGAGGAAATATTTGCCCGATCCATCGCATGTGATTGCCATGCAGGATGTTCAACTAGACCGAAATCTGTCTTACGAGGAGGAGCCAGTTGCGATATTAGATCGTCAAGTGAAACAACTTCGATCAAAGGAAATTCCCTCTGTCAAAGTACTTTGGAAAAGTCAGACATCAGAAGAAGCCACCTGGGAATCCGAGGAGATTATGCGCCTGAGATACCCCCATCTGTTCGATGGGCAAGGTACGTAGTAGTATTAAATTCGGGGACGAATTTCTTTAAGGGGGGGATAATGTAATAACCCGATTTAAAAAAAAAATGCGAAGAACCCAGAAACCGGCCGAACAAGCCGGACGACTTTTTTTTGCTCCAATAAAATTCACACAACTCAAAAGCAATTTGATAACTTTATAGATAAAACCAAAACGAGGCTGGGCATTTAGAATTGATTAGAAAAATTGAGAGAAAATGAAAAGAATCAACCGGGGAGCCACGGCACTAGCGAGGATTTCGGGAAGCATTCAGGTAATTAATCAATTTTTTATTCCGATTAGATTTAGTTATGGGTTCGGATTTCATGGGAGTAGGACTGGGACGCTTCAATCTAATTTAGAAATGTAGAAATAGGGATTAAATGGAGTTTGGTGTTCAGATTTCCGGGAATTACAGAACCCGGCTATTTCGCCCAAGTTTCCGGGCGGAATGGATA
Source organism: Thlaspi arvense (assembly GCA_911865555.2). NCBI lineage: Eukaryota > Viridiplantae > Streptophyta > Magnoliopsida > Brassicales > Brassicaceae > Thlaspi > Thlaspi arvense. Next base: position 14,095 of record CAJVSB020000359.1, read on the forward strand.
GACCCGGACGTTGTCCGGGTCTGGCCATCTTGGGCCTGTCCGGTCCAGCCTTGTTGGGCTAGACCCTGCCTGTTCAGGGGCCTTTTAGGCCCCAATCCAAGAATCAAGCTCGGTTCCCGGTCCAGGGAAGAGAGGGGAATACTTTGGGATGGGTTTCGGGGCTGGAACCAGTCCGGTTCAGAGGGATTTTGGAGAAAAATAGTTAAACCGACTGATTTTTGTTGTTTTTGGGCCGGTTCAGTCTGGGTCTTGGTAGTTAAAGGTCGGTTCTTCATGGGTTAAGAGAGGGAAAATCCGGTTCACCCCGATTTTGTGGATTTGAGCCCGATTCGACTCGGTTCACGGGAAATGGGCTCGGTTCAGCCTAGTTTGGTGGAGTTTGGCTGCGTTTAATTCAGGTTTAGCAGTTTAAGCTTAGCGTGGTTCGGGTATAAGGTTTAGGTGTCTCGGGATGCGTGAAAAGGGCCCAGTGACGGGGGAGGTCCCGACCCACTTTCGAGAATTGAGTCTTTTTAGAATAAGATCCGATTTCGATTCTGACTTTCGATTTGGTGATTGTAGATACTCCGGAGGAGACACACTACGAGTAGTGAGCCATCGACACGAGTTTTGGTACCTTGTTTAGCGTGCCAGGTGAGTGACAGTATTTTCTAGACAGGCATCTATATTTCAATTTTCTGACAAATTCTTGCACTCTGATTCCTGGACTTGATTTCTGATTTCTGAAATTAGAATTCGGGACATGTAGCTATATGTTTTAAATTATGATGAATTTTGAAACATTTCTGTATTCATACATTTGTGTGCCTCAGTCATGCATGTGATTTAAAAGGTTACCTGTTGAGAGTTATTGTGATCCGATTTCTGAGGAACACGGGGGTGTTCCGGCACTATGTGCCATATGTGATTTCTGGCTCTGATTCTGATACGGGATCTCGGTATGACATGATTTCTGATGAGATCCGATACTCCAACAGGTGTTTGACATTCTGTTTCTGATTCTAGTGTGTGAATGACATGCATTTATATGTACCTGTATATGTTATACGAATATATGGGGATTTTGTAAACGGTGATCCATGTCCCATCTTGTCTAGATTTTACTGTTATTCACTGAGTTTTGTACTCATTCTATTACTCCCCCTTTTAGATTGCTGGTTCGATCGTAGCAGTAGCTTCTGGATCGATTTTATCCTCCGCTGCTTTACAGTGATGTACGGGCATTTTTGTGTATCATTTCTATTATTTGTACTTTAGTAGCTCCTTGTATTTCTCAGATATTTTTGACGTGTATATATATACACCTGCATTTTGTTACTTTTGCTGCGGTGATGCTTTCTGCTTGGACTTGGTCGTAGGCTGACTGGGGTTAGCAAGCTAACCCCAATGCCAGTCATGCTCCCTGGTTGGGACGTGACAAAAGTAGACTCAGGTTCAATTCCTTGCTCACGTACTACTTTGGCAATTTTAGAAAAAATAATTGAATCATCCAGTTTGCATTGAACCGTGACCAGTTCATCAGTCTAACCGGTCTAACTACTGGTTTGAATGGTTTTTTCAAAAATAGAATGGTTTTTTAGCCTATACTAATTTTTAGCAAAACCAGACCAGTAATATAACCAGTTGATGGTCCAACCAGTCCGACCTACCGTCCGGTCCAGTTTTTTAAACTATGGTATAGAGTAAACTGAAACAACCTGCAAATTTTCAAAAATTAAACAAAATTAAAACAACAAAATAGATTACAAGGAAAAAAGGGCTGATCTCCACATTCCTTGGAACAAATAATGTAATGCCATTATTTTTTAGGTGTTCATTCTCCATGACCTCTTCCAGTGAAAACCTTGATCTGAATGTTGCCATTGTAGTAGTGATTGCTGTTGGTGTGGTTTAAAATATGTGGAGATGAGGAAGAAGAATCTCATAAAATTGATCAAATTCCTCTGTGTCCTGCTACATGTTTTTCTTGATTAACCTCTTTTGTAGACCATAGCACAAGATCTCTTTATTGACTAGAAGAGGAGAGCTCTGAAGCACCATATTAATGGTGAATATTGTTACAAAATTTTAATTGTCTTACATAAATTGTTTAGTTTTGTTTTTATGAAATACATATTGAAGTATACAATCCAAGCTCATATTAAGTAATCTAGTCATTTGGACTTTGTGCGAAGGGTTACACACACTCTGTTGTAAGGTGTTAGGTAATTACAATGTAGGCTCAACTCAAAAATCCTTTAATAAGTGAGATATATGGGTTTATATGTAGATGGTTAGATTCTCTTTCAACTCCTATAATGATTATCCCCATTTACTATTAACTCTAGAATGCTGGGGAAAAAGATTTGCTGTCTAGTAAGCACTGGAATAACAATCTCAAGGCAATCAATCCAGTGGTGAAAAGTGCACCATTTTATCTCATATATTTGATTGGTGTTTATTTTTCATGCAATGAAATTTAATTTTACAAATTCTTTATCATAACTTGTAGCAATTGATAACATAAGAATTCAAATAATCTTCCAAGATAGTCATTTGGTCAACTTTTTTCTTCTTTCATAAAGAACTTCCACTACAAGAAAAGTTCAAATTTTTTATGAAAAATTACTGATGGACATACAACCTTTGAATTTTTGACTGAGATATCTATCGAAAAAATTTTTGACCAAATTTTTGATGAAAATATTGTAGAAAAAATTTTTGATGAAATTTTTGACGGAATATTCTGTCAAAAAAAATCCAGCAAAAAAATTCCATCAAAAATGCAAAAAATCTAGTGAAAAATTATAAAAAGTAATCAAATAAATATATAAATATTTTTTGATGGAAATTTTACAATGGAAATTTTTGTCAAAAAATTTTCGATTTGGAATTTTCCATTAGAAAATTTTTGATGCCATTTCTGATGAAATTTTTGACAAAACTTTCTGTCAAAAAATTTCTGATGGCATTTCCAATGAAAAATTTCGTCAAAAAATTTTTGTTAGAAATTTTCATCGGAAATTTTCTAATGAAATTTTCGACAGAAATTTCCATCAAAAATTTAAGAAATCTGTCAGAAATTTTGCATACTTTGTCAATTTTGCAGACTTGTTACGATTTGTAACTCTTTTCCAACGGAATATTCTGTGAAAATTTCAAAAAATCCATCAAATATTCTACGCACTCTAACAAATTTGTAGACTTGTTGGGATTTGTAACTCTTTTTTGATGGAAATTTTTGTAGAAAATTTAGCTTTGCTGACTTTTTGGGATTAGTAACTCTTTTCCAATGGCTTTTTGTTGGAAAGCTGTTGAAAAAATTCCTTTAAAAGCCAACGACTCCTCTTTCCTCTCTCTCCCTCTCCCTATCTCTCTATCTCTCTTTCTCCCCCTCTCTCTCCCAGCTATTTTACTCTGTCCCAACGAGATCGCTATTTGCAATGCCATGACTTGGTAGGATGGCCAAGCTAGGCTCCAGTAGATCTCCCTGAGCTCCCTCATTGCCTGAAGGAAATATAGTTCTCATTGATGCTCCTAGGGCATTAATTCCCATAGTAGTCTCAACTTCAAGTAATAATGATTATATGGTAGGAGAATCGCTGTTTGGTTTTGTTTTCAAAATCTTATATTGTTTTCTCTTTCTCAGAAACAAAGATATAGAGTGGTCATTGAAAAAGTGACCTGAGGTGCTGCAGGAAAATTGAAAAATATAAATATAAAATCTTAAATAAAAAATACTACTGAAAAGGTCACTAAAAATGTTGTTGGATAGGTTGCTAGAAACTCATCAAAAAAACAGTTGGAAAATAATTTATTATTAGATATAAAATATAAAACAATTAAAAAAGTAAAAATAAATTTACAATAACCATAAAACAATGTAAAATATAAAAAATAGAAAAATATTACAAGAACTGTCACCAAAAAAGTCACTAGATATGCTGTCGGAAATCTATCGGAAATTTCTCCAAAAATTTTCAACAGAAAAGTTTGCGGAAAAATTTTCGATGGAAATTTCTGTCAGAAAGTTTATGAAGGAGTGAATTTTCCATTGAAAATTGTTTTCAACAACCTTTTCTCCAACGATATCTTTTTCGTTAGAAATGTTGTCTGAAACAAACTTTTGGATGGAAATTATCCATTGGAAATGGCCTACATTCTTGTAGTGTTCACCAAGTACCATGATTTTTGAGGATTAATTCCCAAAATCATACCTGGATGTTGATTTGTCTCTCATATGAGGTTTCATTTGCTCTCCACAAAATAATAATAATAATAATAATAATAATAATAATAATAATAAAAAGAAGAAGAATAATTGAAAGAATAGCAAAAACGAACTACAGTCATAACTTGTTATGGTATTGTTTGGTGTACAATGTGCAGTCAAAATTTGCTTCTTTTAGTTGAGGATGAACTATTTGCAGGGATAACAGGTTCGGAAAAATTGTAATAGGCAAAAAAAATAGTATAACAATATTAGATAGTGTGGTAGTATCTAGTACAAAAAGCCAATATATATGTTGAAAATTAATTCAAATCTATAAAAACTAAATAATTAAAGAAATAAAACTACTATTTAAATGCATTAACATTTGAAATTCTTTAGTGCTTCCCGACATTGTTGAAGTGGGGGGAAGAAAGCAAAACAACTCTTTTTAACAGGAAAAAAAAGAAGATAAATCTTGCTGACTTGAAGGCAACAATAAAGTTCATTCAGGAAGCATTGGCTGAACTATCAGAATCTGGAAAAGCAACTTGTGCACTATATGCTTCTCAAATAGTAGGAACTAACTATATTAAGCATGTCCACCACAAATGAGCTTGAATTTTATCTTGTTGAGCTTGACAATTACATCTTTTATATCAGGCCTTTCTTTTGGTAGATCCACAGAGCAATGCAAAGTCAATTTCATGTTGGTCAATAGGTTATCTTCTAGGGCAATCAGATGGTGCCAATTTTTTGATTTCAGTAGGCCAAAATCTATCGGGTCACTCTTTTTACAATCTCACGAACATATACCTCTATTTTCGAGACTAAAATTTGAAAACTATTATTTTTTTGAACTATACTTTAGGATTACATATTTTAAAAAGTAAAGTATATGCTCTTAAGTACTCAATTCAGAAGTATTTGTTTCACTTTTATTAAAAAAATATTTATTTCTTTCTTTCTCTTTCTTTTGCACAAGAGCAACTACATGTATGTGTGTATGTGTGTGTTGTATACATATATTATGTATGTACATATGTACATATACATCTATATACATATGCATGTGTATGTGCACGTATTTTACTCGTTCATCTCTTAATTTTGTTGCTTTAGTAATATTTATATTAGTTTCTTAATTTATTATTTTATCCCTGTAAGTCTATAATGTACTAATTTTTTTTATATAAACTCTTATTTAAAAGATAATATATAAAAGAATATAAATTTCAAAAATATATCTTAAAACACATGTAATATAAACAAAAAAGAATAATGTCTTAATTGTACTTAAATTAGTATGTCTCAAAAATAGACTTTAGTTTTAAAAATATGTAATTTGGAGATAGTAAAAGAACGATTCCCAAATCTTTTATAAATTTGTTTGGAATTGAAGCTTTGACCCATTTTCTTACACTTAGTTCTCCGTTCAACATCTCGTCAGAAGGCTTTAAAATGAATCAACAAAGAAAAATCTTCCTTAGGGATTGAAGAACTCACTAGTTCTTGAACACCCCAACCATTGTTTATTGTTGGTCTTAGAGATTGGTCATTTTCTCCTTATTTAGTCAAGTCTGGAAAATTCGAATTGTACCTTATTATTTCCGAAATTATGCCACATTATTCCATAGGCCAAACTATCAAGCCAGTACTAGATCATCGTGTTCGTGCTGCATACTTTGAAACTATGAGAAATTCAATGTTTTCTTTCTTGTATGATAGATTAGTTAATGTGAACATTGCATCTTTGGCAGAATAACGTATTAGGCATTAGTTGATATTATAAACTTATTTGGCTCGAGAAACACCACCTTTTTGGGATTGACTTTTCCAGAAATTAGAAGTACAGTAGCTTGTAAGCTTTTATGCATGAAAGCCAACAGCCAAAAGCATAAAGTTAAAAAATCCTCGCTCCAATCACCCAAAAATGTTATTTATGATATGGGTAGAATAGAAGGGAAGTATTCAACTTTATTAATTGTGCAATTACGTGCTTGGACTATTTCTCAGACAAATTTCGTCCTTTAACTTCTATATGGAAGAACATGAGGACTAATTGCAGACTCAATAGTTAATTAAGTCTAGTTAAATTTTAAAATAACTAATTAAATCAACAATCAAAGATTTATTTTTTCCCTTTTTCCTCTTACCAGAAGCCTTGCTGCTCAGTCTAATTGCTCTCTGATATGAGAAGAAAATGAGGACCAATTGAAGAGTTTTCTTTTTCATAAAGTTTGAATCTACAAAACTATGGGTAGTTTTCAAAATTTTGCTTTCAACTTTCAAGCCCAACACAGAAAATTTGATTTCAAAAACTTGGTTCTCCCTTTCTCCAACACGTAACACATTCTTTATTAATTTTATAAATCTAGTTATAAATAATTAATTACTAAGTTGGCAATATATTCTTTTCTCTTTTCAGTATAAAAGTTGGTGGCTAAATTTAGTTAAATTCCCGAATTTCACAAATTGATTAAATTTATGCACTTTGATAAATTTTGTTTGTGTATGATTTTTTTTCTACTTTCAAGTTCTCCTATACTATATAGATATATTTATTACATTGTCATGACCCAAACTCGAGCCTATGACTGGCACTAGAGTCCACAATCCCTAGTAAATCTCACATCAACATCACATCATTAATACCAATCACATAGCAAACATAACTCACATCTTCAAATATAAACCAGAATCTTGTTTGAGAAAATAAATGAGCAACTAGAGAACAAAAATGAATACAATATGAAAAGTATCTGTGCATCAAATGAGTCACAGGAATTAACTCTAACACCCCACTAGCTAGAATACGAACAGTTAACCTGATCTGCAAAGTTATCAAAATGTGAGTCGCTAAACTCAGTGAGTAACAGATGATACCTATTCTAGTCATGTTAGAATATGCACTACAAATATATCAAAACATACATATGCATACGCAATGAGTAGTACAGTATATCAAAACATACAGTGGGAGTATCATCATATACAGTTATCATATCTCACGGTAGAGCGTATTATGTCCGAGACATCACAGCTTCACATCGAACTCAAGGCACTCACCAATGGACACTATGAATTATCGTCCTCTTGCTAAGCCTTTAACATCCCCATCACATTACAATAGTGTGCATCATGTCTGAGGCCTCGTAGCCTCATACCAGACTCAAGGCCCTAGCCACTAGATGCTACGGATTATTGTCCCCTAGTGCGAGCTCTTGACATCCCCATCTCATCGCACGATACCACTCCCCATATATTTTCGGTAAACATTTCACTCATACATGTATACAGTTTGTATATTAACATAAGTCTGTCAAAACATATACCATCAAATGCTCACTAACATATCAAAACACATCAATTCATATCTCAAAGGTTTCACATATAATCAAAATACCATATGCATCAAAACCATTTTCCATGTTATAAATCACAATACGAAAACACGTGTATAGAAAGGGTATCTTCACTCACAAGTTAAAGCTGAGCCAAAACCCGAGTCGCTATCCCAACTCAACAGTTACCCTGCGTCTTTGCTAGTGTATCTACAACCATAATAACATATAATCAAAATCACAACTCGAACCGACACAAGAAAGGACTCGACCACCCAAAATCGGGCTCTAATCCCACTTGGAACCCTTACACACATCCTAAGTCTCATTTCCCATCACTCAGAACCCACATGACTCAAGTACACACATCTGTTTCCCTTAAAAGCCCTTAAACTGCATTGAACTAGTCTCCAAAACCCTTGAACCAACCTCAAACTCCCTTAAATTAGCTTGCACTGGCCAGAAACACATCAAAATTGAACTAAATCAGCCTCAAATCCCTAAAACCAGATTGAACTAACCTTAAATACCCAAGAACCAGACTAAGTCGGCCTTAAAACCCTTAAACCAAGCCAAACCAAGCTATTTGCACACAAAACTAGTTCAAATAGCACTGAACTGGCAAGTTTTTTGATGAACCAAACCCCTCGAAGGTGTGAACTAGTCTTACCTTCGTGGAACCGGTCTAAGTTTCCATTGAACAAGCTGATTTCCCACTAATCAGCCTCTAAACCATTTATGTCCTAAATCTAGAACCTTGGATACTTTATCCGATCCCTAGTTATTCAATTTTAACTTTCTTCTATTCTATCCTTGGGATAGCATATTCTAGAGTCAATTTGCCAAGTTGACTAGTCAACCCATTGATTTTGCTCACTAGGCCGAGTAGACCCACTGAGTCAACTCACCCAACTTGGCCCAATCCTTTCCTCCTTAATCTAGCCCAACTAGCGGCCCAACACATTGGCCTAGCCTAAACCAACCAAGTCCAAGCCCAACTCACCAGCTCAGCCCACTCGGCTTGGCCCAACCCAAGCCCATCCAGCCCAGCCCACTTGGGTTAGCCCGGCCCAGGCCTAATTGACCCAAGCCCAAACCAGCTTAGCTCGGCTAAGTCGACTTGGTGAGCTGAGTTAACTCAGCTAGGTCAACTTAGTACAGACCCGAATACCATTTGCATCTGTTTTCTTCACCCAAAACCCAACTCTGCCAACCCGGTTCCCAACCCAAATTTTTGCAACAAGCTCGAAAACAAAAAAACCTCAAAATTTCCAAATTCAAGGACATACTTAGATTGATTGATGGTCAAAGGTTGGAGTCCTGGATCAAGCAAACCAATCTACGTGCATTAATCAGATTGAAATCGATCGAAACTACACAGAAATGTAGAAATCCAGATCTGGCTGTGTGCGCAATAGTTGACCAAAGACCACGCAATTTCTTTTTCAAATCTCACATGAATCACAAAATTGGTTGAGGGAAACAAGTTGTCAACACCTAACGCACCTAAATAAGCCATCAAAATCTAGAAAAGTGGCTTGAATGATCATGGCATGGCATGAACATTTTTGGTCCACTATTGGACTGAAAGTCCCTATTCATTCATGATCCAGTCCCTTTGACTTTTATTTCATTCAATTTCATCCTTCTGAACTTTCTAATTTGGTACACGAGCTTTTAATTCCTTCAATTTAACCCCCGATAGTTTCAATTTAACCCTAAACTCTTCTGATTTCTCAAATCAACCCCCAGACTTATAATTTCTGCAATCTTATCCTTCCAAAATTATAATTTGATTCCAGTTACTTTTAATTTTAGCAATTAAGCTCCTAAACCCAATTAAATTACCAAAAATAAAAAATTTTTAAAATTTGGGTCATTACATATATGATGTATAATTGTTGTGATTAGTTTGATAGATTATGAATTTGTTGAAATAAACATGTGGAAATAATTTTTTAGATGTCCAATTTTAGGAGAAGTTTTGTTGAAATTTTTTAAAAAATAGTGAATCTAATTCATTTTTTTCCTCAAATCATAAATCATGATTTCAAATTAAATCGAATCATAAATTGTAATTTGATTTAATTTTAAAAAGATAACAACTATGAAATATAATTTATTTTGTAGAAATTCCTCTTTGACTATTCTTCATTGACTATAGAAAAAGACACGTGATAAGTCATCGCATATGACAACATAACATTCAGTGGTTGATTTATTTGCGCTACTGGCAAGTAATTTCATTTAATATATTTGAAAAGTCTGAAATTACTCGATTTAATATTTTATGAAAACACCTAATTTAGGCAAAGACAAAATTGCCCATTCAATAATATTAGATAACAACAACATTGTCGAACTAGCAAAATCATTCAGTTTAAATGAGTATTTTAATACCTAAAATCTAAGATTACAAATAGAGTTAGACAAGCTTGAGCTTTCATATTATAACAATTTATCAAAATCTTTTAGGTGATTTTGTTTTTAAAATCTTAAAAAAAATGCATTAATTTGAGTGGTAAAGGCAATTATACGAAAATTAACTTGAGTTGATCTAATAGTAAAGAAATATTTACATGACTATGATTTTGATTGAATATAAGACGTTTAAACAAACACAACAAAAATAGGAGTTATTTGGCCAATTCTACGTCGGTAAGAAAAATATTGTTAGTTATTAATTATTATTTTGATTAATGAAAATAAAAAATGCAAAAATAAGGATGCCATCTCATGCACGGCAAGCCATGCCCTACAGTTGATTGACTGACTCTGCTAATTGAAAATTCAACCATAAAAATCTAAGTTGAATTGGTCTACGATAATTGTTCATGAATATTTGTCAAGAAGCCCGAAAAGCCCGACCACTTTTTGCGACTTCTAGGATGCTGCGTATAAGTTTACTCATTCAATTTTCGTATATTTAATGTATCAACACTTCTGTATTTTTGTTGCAACTTCTGTTTGTAATCCAACAAAATATAGGATAAGGTCACTGTTGCTGGTTCCTAATTTGGGTCCACATTAGTTGAAACAAAATTCTCTCTTTCTCTCTCTCTCTCTCTCTCTCTCTCTATATATATATATATATGTATATATATAATCGTAGAACTCATCTCAGTGGCCAACATATTCCAAAAATTTGAAATTGCAGCATCAATGTTTGGAGAATTAGTGCAAATACGAGTTTTCCTATCAACATCCAGGCAAGCTACTTTCTCCACCTCTCTCAATAATGCATCAGGGTAATTCCCGGCTGCTGAACCAGTCTGTAATAGACTAGAAGTTAACGACAGATAAATCATAAAACGCCATTCTCGTAAAGAAGACTTGGGGGAGACTTCTATTTCCATAGTGAAATTTGTGGAACTCCACTCTATTTATAAAGCTCCCTTGGCATCTCCTATCCTGCATAGAGCCTCAAATTTCTAGTTTGATCATGGATTTCTTTCTCATTCTCCTTTCAATCCACTTCTTTTTTTGCTTTCTGCACCCATTTGCAACCGCTCAAAACATTACTTTGGTTTCTTCCCTCACTGCAAATGGGAGCAATTCGTCTTGGGTGTCACCATCTGGTGACTTTGCCTTTGGTTTTCGAAGTATCAAAACCAACGGTTACTTACTAGCCATTTGGTTCGACAAAATACCAGAGAAAACCATAGTTTGGTCGGCCAAAGTGGATGCCTTAGCCGAAGAAGGGTCCAAAGTTCAATTCACGACAGATGGAAAGTTCATGCTTCTTGACCCCAGTGGAAAGCAAATATGGCCGTGTAACTTGAGCAAGGGTGGAGCTGCCTATGCCACCATGCTTGATAGTGGCAACTTCGTTGTAGCAAAAACCAGCGGGGCCATCCTATGGCAGAGCTTTGACGAACCAACTGTTACGATCCAAGGTGTTTTGATGTCACTTGTTGGGGCTAGCACTCCCATAGAAAAAGTATACACACACAATAAATTTAGGAATGGGTAAAATAGAGACACCAAGATTTACGTGAAAAACCCAAATCGGAAAAAACCACGGACAAAGAGGAGAAAAATATTACCACTATAGGAAGGAATTTTACACAAGATTCTCTAGTATTTTTACCAACTCGAGATACCACTCACAAAAAAATTCTCACTTTCGTATCACTTTCACTACAGTAACCTCACCCTCTACACAAGAGAATATTTTTTACCCTCTCTCTAACTTGAGAGTCTCTCTTTAACTCTCTTCTTCCTCTCTTTGTTGGTGTGCAAAAAGGATGCCAGGCCTTCCTCTATTTATAGGAGAAGAAGGCCGAACATTTTCTTCTCCGTGAGTTGGCTCCAGCGTCGGCTCTCCAATTTGTCAAAATGAATCTGCAGCTAAAAGAGAAAAGATTGAAAATCCCTTTTTAATAGTCAAAAAGGGAATGCAGTAGCCGCAACTGGGTGGTAAAATGAAACAAAGTCTTTTGGCTTTGCATGCGGACTAGACCCCACGAATCTCCCCCTCCAGACCCATGCTTCTGTGAGGAGATTGTTGACATTCTTCTAAGTAGAGCTCATACCGACAAGTTCTTTGCATATTTCGAACTTGTCACGAGGAATCACCTTAGTCATCATATTTAAAGGGTTTCTATCAGTGGAGATCTTTTTCAGCGAAAGAGACTTATCTTCCACCTGCTCTCTTATCCAATGGTACTGCATATTGATATGCTTTGTTCATGAGTGATACATGGAGTTTTTGCTCAAGTCTATTGCACTTTGACTGTCACAATAGACCACATACTCCTTTTGGTGCAGACCAATCTCTTGAAGAAATCTCTTTAGCCAAATCATTTCTTTCCCTGCTTCTGTAGCAGCAATGTACTCGGGTTCAGTTGTTGACAGTGCGACGCACTTTTGCAACTTTGACTACCATGATATAGCTCCCCCTAAAAATGTAAATACAAACCCAGAAGTGGATTTTTTGTGATCAGGATCACTTGCCATATCAGCATCTATAAAACCTCTAAGATTGCATCTAATCCCCCAAAGCATAGACATGTCTTTGATGTATCCTTTAGATATCTGAGTATCCACTTTACAGCTTCCCATTGTTCTTTTCCCAGATTGTCAAGAAACTGACTAACCACTCCAACAGCATGAGCAATATCTGGTCTAGTACAGACCATGGCGTACATCAAGCTTCTAACTGAGGAATAGGGAACTTTGGCCATCTTCTCTTTTTCTTCAATTGTTGTAGGACACATCTTCTTGCTCAACTTCAAGTGACCAGCAAGTGGAGTGCTAACTGGTTTAGCATCCTTCATATTGAAGCATTCTAGAACACGCTCAATATAATTTTCTTGAGACAATCATAGCTTTTTCTCCTTCCTGTCCCAAACAATCTTCATCCCCAAGATTTGTTGTGCAAAACTCAAGTCTTTCATATTAAAAGTCTTGAATAGGTCTTTCTTCAGTTTGGTTATCTGCTCCTTGTCACGTCCTACAATCAACATGTCATCCACATACAACAACAAAATAATAAAGTTTTTGTTAGAGAACCTTTTGAAGTACACACATAGATCTGAAAGAGTCCTCTTGTATGCTTGACTCTTCATAAATGAGTTGAACTTCTTGTACCACTGCCTTGGTGCCTGCTTTAATCCATACAAGCTCTTATTCAATTTGCACACCATGTGTTATTTTCCCCTGACTCTGAATCATTCTGGCTATTCCATATAGATTTCTTCTTCCAAATCTCCATGAAGAAATGCAGTTTTCACATCCAACTGCTCCAATTTGAGATCTTGGCTAGCTGCTAAGCCTAAAATTGTTCGAATAGAATTCATTTTCACAACTAGTGAAAATATTTCATCAAAGTCAATTCTTTTCTTTTGTCTGAACCCTTTGACCACTAGTTGAGCTTTGTGTCTGACCAGCTTGCCATTTCCATCTTTCTTCACTTTAAAGGCCCATTTGCATTTGAGTGGTCTTTTACTTTTTGGAAGTTCAACCAGCTTGTACGTGCCATTTTTTCACAAACAGTTCATCTCTTCTTTCATGGCTTCCATCCACTTGTCTTTTTCTAGATGTGTCAATACTTCTTGAAAATTCTCCAGCTCCCCCTCTTCAGTAATAAGAACATACTCAGAAGACGGATACTTGGATGACGGTTTCTTTTCTCGTTCAGATTGCCTGAGAGGTAATACTGTTGCTTCTGGTAGGGTGGGTTGCTCCCCCAGCTGTTGCTCCTCTGACTCCTCCTGTTGTTGTTCATCCAGCTCCTGTTGTTGCTCCTCCAGCTTCTCAACCTCATCATCAGTTTCTTCTGGTATGATATCTTCTCCATTTGTGGCATGATTTGATGGAGATGGAATGGTAATTTCATGTGAAATCACACCATTCTCCTTTTTGGCCTTCTCCATTTGGGTATCAACTCCAAACTCATCTTCACGAAAGACCACATCTCTACTCCTGATAATCTTCCTCTTCTCTGGGTCCTACAGTCTGTAGCCGAATTCTTCATCTCCACATCCGACGCAGATACAGGGAATAGCTTTATCATCAAACTTCAATCTCTGCTCCTTCGGCACATGGACAAAAGCTTTGTAGCCGAACACTTTCAAATGAGTGTATGACACTTTTTTTCCTTTCCATACTTCTTCAGGGATATCAAATCCCAGTGGAACTGATGGACTTCTATTGATGATATAGTAGGCCGTGCGAATTGCTTCACCCTAGAATGACTTAGGCAGTTTCGTCATTCTAAGCATGCTTCTCACCCTTTCAACAATAGTGCAGTTCATTCTCTCAGCCACACCATTGTGTTGTGGTGTTCCAGGAATAGTTTTCTCACGTCTGATCCCATGGTTAGAGCAATATCCTTCGAACTCTCTTGAGATATATTCTCTACCATTGTCTGATCAGAGACACTTCAGCTTTCGACTTGTCTCCCTTTCCACCATTGTATAGAATGATTGAAATGCCTTTGGTTTTCAGGAGATAAATCCACACCTTTCTCGAAGCATTGTCAATAAAAGTAATGAAGTATTTGTTTCTGCCCATCGATTCAACCTCTATAGGACCACAAACATCAGAATATACCATATCCAGTATATCTGATTTTCTATCAAGAGTCTTCTGAAAAGATACCCTATGTTGCTTGCCCAATAAGCAATGATCACAGGGTTTAAGTGATGTACCTTTGGCCAGAGAGATAAGTGATCTTTTTGCCAAGATTTGTAACCCCTTTTTACTCATGTGTGCCAATCTTCAATGCCACAAGTTTGCAGATTGTTCTCCTTCGGCCACGTTCACCTCGCCATGACAAATTTCAACATTTGTCTTATACAGCATGTTGGACGCCTTTCCTTTTGCTACCACCAGCGATCCCTTGGTGAGTGTCCACGTCCCATTTGCGAAGCGATTTGCATATCCTTCACGATCAAGGACAATCCCTGATATCAAATTCATCCGCATATCAGGAACATGTCAGACATTCCTTAAAACAAGTGTGCATCTGACATTTGTCTTGACACGAATATCACCAATTCCCACGATCTTGGAGAAACTGGTGTTTCCCACCTTCACTGTACAAAAATCTCCTGCTTTGTACGTGCAGAAGAAATCTTTGATTGAAGTGAGATGATAGGATGCTGCTATGTCAACAACCCATTCTAAATCTGATGTGGACATCAGCATGCACTTCTCTTCTTCGTTCATGACAAGGGCCACAGAATCATCATTCTATACTGATGCAGTTGTATTTCTATCATCACTTTTCTTCCTTTGTCCACCATTTTGCTTTGGTGGGTGTGGACAGTTCTTCTTAAGCTGATCTTGTTGACCACAATTCCAACAGCCTCTGCCTCGTGATTTGAACCTTCCTCTGGATTTGCCACGCCATTTGCCTGGATTTCTTTCTGGATTCCTCCCTCTATCCTCGGTGACGAAAGCTTGTCCCGAGCTTTCTGGCTTCTTTTTCATATTCTCATTGAGTAAGATAGCTGATGTGACTTCTCCTAGCTCAATGGTGGTTTTGCCGTGGAGGATTATCGTTGCCAAATTGTCGTAGGAGGATGACAACGAATTCAGGAGTAAGATTGCTCTGTCTTCTTCCTCAATTTTTACTCCAACATTTGCAAGCTGCGTGATTAGTCCATTAAATACATTTAAATGAGACAGAAAATTTGTACCTTCCCGCATCTGGAGTGCATAGAGTTGTTTCTTTTGTACAATTTATTTGTCAACGTTTTGGACATGTACAGACTTTCTAGCCTTGTCCAAATTTTGTTTGTGCCAGACTCATTGATGACATTATTGAGAACATCATCTGATAGGTGTAGTCTGATTGCACTAGCCGCCCTTTCATCTATGTTGGTCCAATTTTCATTTGTTATAGATGTCGGCTTTTTATCTTCTAGCGCCTTGTGAAGGCCTTGTTGGATTAACAAATCCTTCATCATTCTTTGCCATGTGGAAAATCCATCAGCTCCGTTGAATTTTTCCACATCATATTTTACTCCCGACATTTTCACAAAATTTACTGTGAATAGTGCCCGTGTACAGTGCTGTATATGTGAATAGTACTACCGTACGTATGAACAGTACCATACATATGACTAGTACCAGTATGTATGAACAGTACACGTACGTATAAACAAGTACCAGTATGTATAAATAGTACAAGTACGTATGAACAGTCACGTATGTATGAACGGTACTTGTACGTATGAACAACTGTAAGAATAATGCTAACCTTGGCTTTGATACCACTTGTTAGGATCCAAGGTATTTTGATGCCACTTGTTGGGGCCAGCACTCCCACAGAAAAAAAATATACACACAGTAAATTTAGGAATGGGTAAAATAGAGACACTAAGATTTACGTGGAAAAACTCAAATCGGGAAAAATCACGGACAAAGAGGAGAAAAATATTACCACTATAGGAAGGAATTTTACACAAGATCCTCGAGTATTTTTACCAACTCAAGATACCACTCACAAAAGAATTCTCACTTTTGTATCACCCTCACTACAGTAACTTTACCCTCTATACAAGAGAATATTTTTCACCATCCCTCTAACTTTAGAGTCTCTCTTTAACTCTCTTCTTCCTCTCTTTGTTGGTGTGCAGAAAGGATGCCTGGCCTTCCTCTATTTATAGGAAAGGAAGGCTGAACATTTTCTTCTCCGTGAGCTGGCTCCAGCGTCAGCTCTCGAATTTGTCAAAATGAATCCACAGCCAAGAGAGAAAAGATTGAAATCTCTTTTTAATAGTCAAAAAGGGAATGCAGTAGCCGTAACTGGGTGGAAAAATGAAACAAAACGTTTTGGCTTTGCATGGGAATTGGACCCACACCAACAGACACCATATTGCCGACGCAAATACTAGACCTAGGAAGCAAACTCGTAGCTCGTCACTCTGAGGGAAACTACTCAAGCGGAAGGTTTGAGCTCAGGTTGCAAAGTAATGGAGATCTTGGGTTTTTCACCAGGAATGTCCTGTTGGATGCCATCAACTCACCTTATTTGGAAATCCAAAGCGGTGGCAGTGGCCATCAAGTGAAGTTTAATCAGTCTGGCCTCATCTATTTCAACGCAATTAATGGAAGTGTATTGGGATTTTTATCAAACAAAACTTCAACGAGCCAATTCTACCAACGGGCGATTCTTGAATATGATGGGGTTTTTAGGCACTATGTCTACCCAAAATCAGCTAACTCAACTGGTGGCGGGCAAAAGAATTGTACCACTATCTCCTTTGTGCCACCAAATAAATGCACGAGTGTTATCCAAGAAATGGGAGCTGAGGCTTGTGGTTTTAATAGCTACTGCCAGATTGAAAGTGACGGAAGGCGTCAATGCTTGTGCCCATCAGGCTATATCTTCTTTGATCCAGATGATGAGATGGGTGGGTGTAAGCCAAAATTTTTGGCTCAGAGTTGCGATACAGAGTCCCAAGAAGCGGATCATTTCAACTTTTCTGAAGTGGTTAATTTGGACTGGCCGTGGTCTGACTACGAGCATTACGAGTTGGTGAATGAAGAGTGGTGCAAGGATGTCTGCTTGAACGATTGTTTTTGTGCTGTTGCCATTTTCGGAAATAATAACTGCTGGAAGAAGAAGAACCCTCTCTCCAACGGGAGGCTTGATCCAAGTGTTGATAGGCATGCTTTTGTGAAAGTAAGGAACGACAATTCCACTTTTTCTACGAAACTAGTAGGACCGAAGAAGAAGGATCAAACCCTTTTAGTTATTGGATTAAGCAGCTTAGCCCTTCTCCTCTTCCTTTTACTCCTGTTAAACTTTCTTGGATTTAATTGGTTTCGTAAGAGAAATTTAAAGGTCCTACCGGAATATGCAAATAAAGAAAGCAAGAAAGATTTGGGAGTTTTCACTTATAAAGAACTTGAGGAAGCAACTAATGGATTCCAGGAGGTAATAGGTAAGGGTGCTTTTGCAACAGTTTATAAAGGGATCTTGGAGGCCAAAGATGGAATGGTTGTTGCGGTGAAGAAGTTGGACGGGCTGGAGAGAGAAAATAAGAAGGAATTCAAGGCAGAAGTGAGCGCCATAAGCGGGACAAATCACAAAAACTTAGTTCGCTTCATAGGATACTGTGAAGAGGGGCAACACCTCCTCCTTGTTTATGAATTCATGAGGAATGGCTCTTTGTCTAGCTTCCTATTCCAAAGCCCAAGGCCCAACTGGTACACAAGAGTACAAATTGCTTTTGGAGTGGCCAGGGGGCTTTACTATTTGCACGAAGAGTGCAATTGCCAGATCATTCACTGTGACATCAAGCCTCAAACTATTCTTTTAGATGGCCAATTAGAAGCAAGAATATCAGATTTTGGATTAGCCAAGCTCTTGAAGGCAGATAAGAGCCAAACAACCACTGCAATAAGAGGAACAAGAGGGTATGTGGCATTAGAATGGTTCGCCAACAAGCCCATTACAACCAAAGTTGATGTCTATAGTTTTGGTATCATGCTATTGGAGATAATATGTTGCAGGAGAAATTTTGAAGCAGAAGGAAAGACTGAGAAGGAAATGGTGTTAGAAGATTGGGCTTACAAGTGTTATAAAGAAAGGAGGTTAGAGCTTTTGGTGGAGAATGATGCAGAAGCTATGAATGACATGAACGGGGTGGAGAAATTTGTGATGATAGCACTATGGTGCACTCAGGAGGATCCGTCTTTGAAGCCAACCATGAAGACTGTCTCACTCATGCTTGAAGGAGTTTTAGAAGCCCCTGTCCCACCGGATCCCCCCTCTTTTGTTCGTTCTAAGTAAATCATCTTGCTTTAGAAATTGTGTGTGACAGTTTGTACTTCTGAATCAATACTGTGTGTTTTGCTTTTTGGAGGAGGGGAAGGACTATGAAGCCAACTCTTGACCCCAGTGATGAACTTGTGAAGTGCCTAGTTATCTATTGTTCCTGTTTCAGGTCTCAATCAGTAAGAGAACAGAAATTTAAAAGATTATGTAGTAGGAGGGATCAAAGTAGAATTTTGTTTTAGCTTGGATATTGTATTGTGTAATAGAAAATGTTGATGGAATAAATGTATAATTATATAAATATTGGGTGGTCTATCTTTTGATTTTAATAAAAAGATAATGCCGGTCAAAAAATTAAAAGAAGGGTGAATGTCAAACCGTAAGGAACATAGGTACAATCTTTCAAAGCTTTAAGGGGGCATGGCCCTGAAAGACCCCCATGTCTTCATCTCTAAAGCATACAAATCTTTTATGAAGCAAAAACCAAATTTAGATTATATTATTATAGAATTTCAAAAATTAAGGAGAGTTATCAGCACAATTCAATTTGTTGAATGCATTCTCTCCGGACTCCTCATTAACCTGCTAGATTAAACAAACAATCAAATTGTGATACAACCGCAATAAACCATTACTACTTTCTCATTTATGTGGGATTTATCTTTTTATTATTTGTACCGCCAAAAATTAGGAACATAAAACTTGAGTAAAATTATAACAAAATATATCAGATAGATGAGATTTACTGTCAAATACTAAAAATTATTAAGCCCTTATAAAATGCTTTAATTTTATTCTTAAGCATGTAAGCATTTAAGGCATACCTTCCATAAGACAACAAAGAAGAGAGCTTGGTGCCGGATAGAGTCCACATTCACCCGGGGGAATCATTTAGCCAATCTCAACTACTTGGTGCTAAAAGTTAGAACTGTACAACAAGATTGGGCACTATGAAACATACACCTACAAAAAACTTGTTGAAAATAATGATCGCCACAATCAAATTCAGAAACAGGAGCTAAAGCTCTCAGATTGAGAGTTTTCATCAAGCTTTCGAGTCCCACACATTTTTTCTTCTAATTTGAGAATATAATGAGATGTAGATTAATCTTTGAACAACCAAAAACCATGAAACAATCAGAGTTGTGCTAGATGGGAAATATTGAGAGTTTTCAACATCAACATAATAGGTAAATATTGGGCACATCAGCCTCAAATTAAACAGTTTTAGACATTGGTGAGAATCATTTTGAAAACTCGTGTAGTGGAAATCATTCTTCTAACCCAACACGAAAACTGTGATCAAGTTCCAGTTGCACTGGCATATAAGAAATGACCATGGCTGAACGAAACATATAGTGAGCGGATCAAGCTCGAAAAGTCATGCTTATAATGGAAGTTGCCAGAAATTCTGTAGGACAACAAATATCATTCACCGTACACCACAAAGAAAGGAAACAGACTTCAAAATAAATGTTGCAATGGCATGGAAAGATAGACAGTCCATGATAATTAATTGCTTAGAAGAAAAAGTTTCCAGCTCCATTTCCAAACTCTAGTGTACCCCCAGAGTAATCTCAAAAACTTACATTTATTTCAATTTAAATGCATCAGTTCAATAAACATGCTCAAAAAATGTCTATATAATATATATTGAAAATTGATATAACATGCCGTTGTATCCCTTCATATAATTTGCATTAATGTCCCCATTTATACAGGTGGACTTGTAATTATTTCTAATAGGATGATCTTGACATCCAATGTTTTGAATGTATAATTAACATTCTCTCACTCATTGCAAGATTTAGAATCACTTTCTTTAAGCTTGGGCAAATTCCAGGTTTTTATGTAAGTTTCAGGACAGATTTGATAACTCTGGAATGGGGTCTCTGATTCCAACAGTGTTTTGGACTATTTTAGCAATTTAGAGATCGAATCATTTTTAGAACTAGTCTTCTTCATGGGCTTTCTGTTTTCAAATTTACTTTCTTTAAATTGTATGAACAAAATAAATTTTATTCTCATTGAGATCTTTATGATGCAGTAAGACTTCAACTACTCTCATAGTTAAATGGGAAGAGACAACTTGTCATACTCCAAAACCAGGTGCGTGACCAGCACTGAGGCTGGTTTCCCAACTCTAGTAAATCTCACATAGAATAACATTTACAACACATAAATTAATAAATTACTCAAAATCCATATAACTGGGATAAACCTTTCTAATAAATAATGGAGCAACTGTAAAATACAAGTGACTAAGAACATAATTCTGGACATTTGTAGCAGCCCATCAGAACCCACATGCTCAATCAAAAAAACTGTGTCGGTGAGAGAAGTCCACACTATGAACTAAAAATGTTGGGAAATGGGTGAGTACGGACTCAGTGAATGATAA
This sequence comes from Thlaspi arvense, assembly GCA_911865555.2. Taxonomy (NCBI): domain Eukaryota; kingdom Viridiplantae; phylum Streptophyta; class Magnoliopsida; order Brassicales; family Brassicaceae; genus Thlaspi; species Thlaspi arvense. Next base: position 35,265 of record CAJVSB020000359.1, read on the forward strand.
TACTGATTCTAGTCATGCTGAGACATTCATCGCGAAATGTGTTAAAACATATATGTAACAATAAGCAAATGTACACATTTATTAAAACCACACATGTATGCCTCATCGATCCAAAAACACATGGGAGTATTGGAGAACCAGAACAAAACCAAAATCTCATCTCATGATAGAGCGTATCATGTCGGAGACGGCACATATCTCATATCATACATACCATATATTGTATATTGGGATCCTGTACTGAATCAAAACCTGAGTCAGAACCAAAACCAAAATACCCATAAGGCACATAGTGCCTAAACACAACCATGTCCATATGAGCTAAACTCAAAACAACTTCTATCAAGAAATTTTTGGAAAACACATATATACATATAATAGAGGCAAAATTTTTATATCAAATAAAGGAATTCAAAAGCTCACTGAATCTTTTTTCTTTTTAACAAATCGAATACTTGTCCTAGAATTTAGTTTCCAAAACCAATCACACATTTCAAATCAGATAGATAATAATAAGAATCAAAGTACATGCATAGAGAAAATATTATCACTCACAGTATATAACTGGCCAAAACCAGAACCTTCGGGTATCCTCAGCCATCAAAACGTGTCATCTCAGGGTATTTGTAACAATAGTGATACGTATTTAATCAAAACTAGATTTGAAATGGAAACTATTTAAAGACTCGATTCCCTAAACTGCTCCTTGGTTCCTTCTTAAACTTTTGGGACGTATTTTGAGACTCATTATTTAACACCCAAACCCAAAGCAACTCGAGACGTGAACTAACCTTGTATAAAAGCCCTTAAATCGAAGTGAACCAACACCAATTATCCCTGATCCAACCTAAACTGGGCCCGAACACCCTTGAATCTAGCTAAATCGGACTTAAACGCCTTAGAACCAAGTTGTACCAGATCAAAATCCCCTGAAATTGTACCAAATCGAGCCAAAAACTCCTCAAACTGGACTAAAACAGGCTCGAATACCCCTGAACTGGGCTGAACCAAGCCTAAAACCCCTTGAATAGGACTGAATTAGGCCCAAAATCCCTTGAACCAGACTAAACTGGGCCCAAAACCCTTTGAGTTGAACTGAATTGGCACCAAAACCTCTTAAAGCAGACTAAACTGGGGCCAAAACCTCCTGAACCATGTTTAGCCGGACCAGAACTTCCCTAATTCCCCTTGAACCAGTTTGAAACCCTCTTATTTCCCTTTGAACCAATTGAAATCCCCCTAATTTCCCCTGAACCGGACTAGAGTCTCCCTGTTCCAGACCAAACCAAACCCAACCCTTTCTCCAGAACTATCTAACCCAAACTAAACTTTGTGAACTGGGCTTAATAACCCAAAACTATAGAGAACCCTAACTGAACTAACCTAGTTAAGCTGACTCATCCAGCTGAGGCAGTCAAACTTGGCTCAATGGATTTGAGCCAATGTGGATCTGGAAGCTGCTCGAGTCCTTCTCCTTAACCTAGAAACTCGGGTTTAACCCAGTTTCTTGAAATTTTAACTTGGCGATTCTCAAAAACAAAAACAAGAAAGATTGATGCATACCTTGCTTCAAGAACCCAATCCAAGGTTACGGATAGTAAAACCAAGCAAGGCCCAATTGTTTTCTAGGAACAATTTCATGGAAACAGTTCTCAGAAATCAAAATTCCCAACAACCCCCGAACCAAATGCCCAAGCAACTTAGCTCCAAAATTCAAGCATGAAATTGAGTGAAACCTGAAATTAACTTGGGGGAAATCTCGACCACAAGCATGTGCACCTATGTATATATGTATACAAGAGAGTCGGCCACCGATTCAATGAAATTTTTCCAGAACTTCCAGTCAGTCGCCAACTAGAAGTTTTTTGGTTTTTCACTTCGACCCCAAAATTTTAATTCCTTTTAGTTGCACCCAATCATATTCTGAGTTTGGCCCCAATTTTTGCACCTTTTTACTTTGGACCCATCTATTTATTTCCTTTCAATTTAGCCCCTCAAATGTTAGATTTGTTCCCCCAATTTCCTGATTTCTTAATTAGATCCCCCAAATCCTTAATTTAATCAAGAATGATCTTCCAGATTTATAGTTTACCCCCAAATACTTCCATTTTGTGCAATTAAGCCCTTAACATAAATGTTTATAAAGTTTCACTTTAATAAATAAAAATTAGGATCATTACACAACTCCTCGTGTACCTAAGATTAAAGTGGATGCACCTTGTATTCCCAGTTCTTGGTAATTCTCAAGGAGAGGAATTCAAAACCTTGCTACTGCGAGAACTTTGCAGGGATCAAATGTAACTTTTGAGAAAATGATGTCATTCCTTTGCAGCCAAATGCACCCTCAGAAAGTAATGATTTTCCAGCAAGTCCTTATCTAGAGCTAGTTGAATCCAAGAGACAAAGCACTTCTTAAACTATTTGGATTCCCAAATAAAAATTGAATCCAAAGTTGGAAGCTATTCGGATTCTCCTAATAAGAGGACATTCCAGAAATACGTGTTCCAATTATTCCTCTTCCATTCAGCCAAAAAGAGCAAGCATTCCATATCAATTAACATTCCTCTTCTTTTGTGCTCCACTTTAGAAGGGATGGAGCCATTTAGAATTCTCCAAACAGACATTACCAGGTTTGGAGGATCACTTAAAATACCAAACCTTTTTCTAATCATTAATTGCTGTTGCTAATCGGCTGACTTTGCTAAATAGTAAATGAATTTAACCAAGAAAGAACCATTAGTGCAGCATTTCACCAAGAACTATGATTTTTGAGGATTAATTTCCAATATATATATATATATATATATACACACATATATATGTATATGTGTGTTATGTATGTATTATGTATGTCCATATGCACATACACATCTATCTATATACGTGCGGGTGTGTGCACGTTTTTAAGTTATTTGTCTCTTAATTTTGTTATTTTAGTACTTAAATTAGTTTTTTAATTTATTATCTTATCTGTATCAGCTTCCAATGTGCTAATTTTTTTACATAAACTCTTATTTAAAAAATTATATATAAAAAATATATCTTAAAAATACATATAATATGTGTTAAAAAGACTAGTGTCTCAATTATATCTAAAGCGCTGTGTCTCAAGAGCATATTTTAGCTTTAAAAACATTTAATTTTGAAATTATAAAAGAACGGCCCCTAAATCTTTTATAAATTTTTTTGGAATTGAAGCTTTAACTCATTTTCTTACACTTATTTCTCCATTCAGCATCTCATCAGAAGGTTTTAAAATGAATCAACAAAGAAAAATCTTCCTTAGGGATTGAAGAAATTGCAAGTTATTGAACAACCCAACCATTGTTTATTGTTGATCTTAGAGATTGGTCATTATCTCCTCGTTTAGTCAAGTCCGGAAAATTCAAATTGTACCTTATTATTTACAAAATTATGCCACATTATTCCACGGGCCAAACTATCAAGCCAATACTAGATCATCGTGTTCATGCCGCATACTTTGATAGTATGAGAAATTCAATGTTTTCTTTCTTGTATGAAAGATTAGCTATTGTGAACGTTGTAGCTTTGCCAGAATAATGTATTAGGCATTTGTTGATGTTTTAAGCTAGTTTGGCTCGAGGAAAACACCACCTTTTTGGGCATGGCTTTTCCAGCGGCCAGGAGGAATAGCTTGTAAGCTTTTATGCACAAACGCCAACAACCAAAGGCATAAAGTTAAAACGTCCTCACTCCAATCAGCCAAAAGTGTTATTTATGATACGGGTAGAATACAAGGGAAGTTTTTAACTTTATTAATTTGAGCAATTACGTGCTTTTACTATTTCTTAGTCAAATTTAGCCCTTTAACTTCTATGAGGAAGAACATGAGGACCAATTGCAGACTTAATAGTTAATTAAGTCTAGTTAGATTTTAAAATAAATAATTAAATCAATAATCAAAGATTTATTTTTTTGCCTCTTCCCTCTTACCAGACGCCTCGCTGCTTAGTCTAATTGCTCTCTGATATGAGAAGAAAATGAGGACCAAATTGAAGAGTTTTCTTTTCATAAAGTTTGAACCTACAAAATTATGGGCAGTTTTCAAAATTTTTCTTTCGACTTTCAATCAAAACACAAAAAATTTGATTTCAAAAACTTGATTGATCCTTTCTCCAACAGGTAACACATTCTTTAATAATTTTATAAATCTATGTATTAATAATTAATTACTAAGTTCGCAATATATTCTTTTCTATTTTCAGTGTAAAAGTTGGTGGCTGAATTTAGTTAAATTCCCGAATTTCACAAATTGATTAAATTTATGTATTCTGATAATTTTTTTTGTGTATGATTTTTATTTACTAAATTAAAAATTAATTTCAAGTTCTTTTGTACTGTATAAATATATTTATTTTATAATGTATAATTGTTATGATTAATTTAATAGATGATGAATTTATTGAAATAAATATGTTGAAATAATTTTTTAGATGTTCAATTCTAAGTGAAATTTTGTCAACTCTTTTTTTAAATAGTGAATCTAATTCATTTGTTTTGTCAAATCATAAATCATAATTTGTAATTTGATTTAATTTCTAAAAAATAAAAACTATGAAATATAATCTATTTTGTAAATGTCATGGTCCTTAGAAAGAGTTGGTAATTTCTTTACTTTTCTTTTTCCTATTAATTTAAAATATATAAATACAAAAAATGGCGGAATGAACAAAAAATAATAAAATGAAACTATCCTTATATCATTACAACCTTGACTATTCTTCATTGACTATAGGAAAAGATACATGATGAGTCATCGCATATGATACATAACATTATTTCGTTGAAAAATTCAATGGTTCATTTATTTACACTACTGGGAAATAGGTTTATTTAATACAATTGAAAATTCTGAAATTACTTGATTTAATATTTTATGAAAACACCTAATTTAAGAAAAATAAAAATTGCCCTTTCAATTGTATTCGTTAATAAAATATTGTCGAACCAGCAAAATGACTCGGTTTAAGTGAGTATTTTAATACCAACAATCTAAGATTATAGACACACCGAGACAAGCTTGAGTTTTGATATTATAACAATTTATCAAAATCTTTTAGGCGATTTTGTTTTTAAAATCATAAAAGAATGCATTAATTTGAGTAGTAAAGGTAATTATACGAAAATTAACTTGAGTTGATCCAGTAGTAAAGAAAGATTTACCTGACCATGAGTTTGATTGAATATACGGCGTTTAACAAAACACAACAAAAATATGAGTTATTTGGCCAATTCTACATTGGTAAGAAAAAAATTATTAGTTATTGATTATTATTTGGACCAATGAAAATGGAAATTACAAAATGCAATAGTTTCCCAAAGTAAGAAGAAACACTTTTAGAAAACAAATACAAAAATAAGGATGCCCTCTCATACGGCAAGCCATGCCCTACAGTTGATTGGCTGACTCTGCTAATTGAACATTCAGCCATAAAAATTTGAGTTGAATTGGTCTACGACAATTATCCATGAATATTTGACAGGAAACATTTAATGGCCCAAAAAGCCCGTCTACTTTTTGCAACTTTCATCACTTCTGTATTTTTGCTGCAACTTCTGCTTTTAATCCAACAAAATATTTGATAAGGTCACTTGTTGCTGGTTGCTAATTTGGATCCACATTAGTTGAAACAAAAGTCTCTCTCGCTCTCTCTCTCTCTTTATATATATATATATATATATGTATATATACATACATACATACATATATATATATAATCGTAGAACTCATCTCAGTATCCAACATATTCCAAAAATTTAAAATTGCCGCATCAATGTTAGGAGAATTAGTGCAAATATGAATTTTCCTATCAACATCCGGGCGAGTTACTTTTTCCACCTCTCCCAATAATGCATCAAAGGTAATTCCCAGCTGCTCAACTACTCTGTAATAGACTAGAAGTTAATGGCAGAAAAATCATAAAACGTCATTCTCGTCAAGAAGACTTGGAGGGAGACTTACTTCCTGTCACACCTCAAACCCAGGCCCGTGATTGGCACTGGGTTCCACCAACCCTAGTAAATCTCAAATAAACCAGTCAAACTTCGAAAATACAAAATATATACTAAAAGCAGTAAATCAACATCTAAGAAACCACTCGGGATCCTATCTGAGAGTACAAAGAAGTTACTCTAAAATACAATAAAGAAAAGATACAAAAGAGATATGCACGTACATCAATCAAATCCGCAGTCGCTGACTCCCACACTGGCACGCTAAATGAGGTAAGTACAGCCAAATGAATCTGGAATAATGATAATATGTTAGTCGCGAAATTCAGTGAGTACAGATGATACCAAATATATACATGTTGGAATATGTATCACACCACAAGTATAAAACCATATATACACATATATATAGTGAGTAATAATCAAAACACATATGTGAGGTATTAAGGTAATCAATCATCACGTCACATCAATCACAGGGCCAGTGTACTCCTCACATGCTGTGGCAGAACCCCATCCACCGGATGAGCCCCTAGCCACACAACTCATCTCATCACCGGGCCAAGGTACTCCCCGTACGCTACGGTCCACCGTCCGTCAGCTGAGCCTGCCATCCCGTGTCCAATCCTCATATCACATCACTAGGCCAGTATACTCCCCGCATGCTATGGTAACATAATGTCCACCAGCCGAGCCCTTAGCCACACAACTCATCTCATCGCCGGGCTAAGGTACTCCCCGTATGCTACGGTCCACCATCCGTCGGCTGAGCCTACCATCCTATATCCAATTCTCATATCACGTCACTGGGCCAGTATACTCCTCGCACGCTACGGTAGCACACTACTCACCGGCTGAGCCCTTAGCCACACAACTCATCCCATTGCCAGGCCAAGGTACTCCCTGTACGCTACGGTCCACCGTCCATCTGCTGAGTTTGCCATCCTAGGTATATCACATCACAAGACCCCTATCTCGTCTTCTTACGATTGGAGGAATCCATTATCTCGACGATCGGAGGAATCACACTAGTGTATATCACATCTGCGGCCTCTGCCGCCCACGACCCCTGCCGCCTCACATCACATGATACCATCCTCACATGTAGTTAAAAATAGGCATACATAGGCATATGCAGTTTACATCTCAAAAACCAACATCACATACCAACATAACTCATTGATAGTTCATAAAATACATAACACATATCGCGAGTATAATATAGTCAAAATACAGTTTCCAAACCACATAATCATCATGTCAAAAAATCACAGTATGAAAACACATGCATAGAGAGGGTATTATCACCCACAGTACAAGGGCTGAACAAAAAGGAACTCTCAATCTTCCCCCCTCGACTTACTGACCAGGACGCGCCTCCACAGGTGTATCTGTAACCAAAATCATACAAAACCATCATCGATGCCAAAACTGGCATAAGAAATAGGCTCGGTAGCCTCAAACCAGACTTAAATCCTAAACTGGCCCTTTGGCACGCATCTCGAGGTAACACTACATGTCACCGGAACCTACGCGACTCACTAACTCTCAAAAAGTCTACTTAACCACCCTCAACCTTACATAACTAGCCTCCACAAACCTCGAACCATAGCGAACCGGCCTCCAAAACCCTCGAGCCGGCTTAGCCTGGTTCAAAACTACCTCCAACTCAACTCAAATGACCACGAAACTCTCAAAATCAGATTCAGAAGGCCCAAAAACCCTAAGAACTGGTCTAACCCTACCAAGAAGGCCTTGAACTGACCCTGAACCGAGCCAAAAACCCTAATCTTAAGCACTAGCATGCAAACCGAGACCAGTTCACCTTGAATCGATCACCCAAAAATCACCAAACTTCATGGTTAGCTAGGTTTCATCATATTGAACAAGGAACCGGTCCAAACTCCCCAAGAACCGGCCTGAAAACTAGTGAACCGGTCACCCGAAGGACATCACACTAAACAGGCCAGTTTGCCTCGAACCGACCACCCAAAATTTTCTGAGAACAAACTGGCCACCCAAAATTTCCCAAACCCACTTGGTCTGATAGGTCTTATCCCCCTGAATCCAGAACCGGTCCAAAAACAAAATTCCAAGTCGAATTATCCACTGAACCAACCGGTCAAAGTCACTGGCTAGTTAAGTTAAAACCCTCATCTTTCTTTTTTTTATTAGCCGACTCGCGGCTTCAACCGTGGCTTGCGGCTCGGCTCAGGCCCCTTGGCTTGGGTCGCCAGCCCAACTAGGCTGGCCCAAGCCCAAGCCCTAACTTAACTTCTTCTTTTTTTTATGTGGGCTGGCCCGTGGGCCAAGCCCACCTAGGACTGGGCCCAAACTAGCCCAATCCAACCCAAACCCTTTGGCTTGGGCCGGACCCAACCCGGGCCTAGCCCTTTCGAACCTGGATCCTTATCCGAGTTCGTCCCTTTCACCCGGAAAGCAACCCGAATCCCGTCCGGGTCTACAATAGACCCGTAAGCTCCAAACTTGGAAAAAGCAACAAAAATCTCACTTACCTCAATCTACCTAGACTGGAAAAGCTGCCGATGAAGCTAACGAACAAGCTAGAGTGCTTTAATGGGAACAAAATCGGTCCAACAAGCCTGAAAACTAGATTTCTAGCTCCGGTGGTCCGTGATCCCTGACGAATAGAAAACCCTGAATCCTCACAAGCTTTTGGTCGCTTCTCAAAATCAACAAGGGGGTTTTGCTCGTTTGCCCAAAGTGACTCAAATATGCAAAGAAAATCGACCTCCAACCACTCCCATCATCACTGTACGCTCGATCTCCATTTCGGGTTACTGTTCATGTCAAGTTTTTTTGAAAATTTTGATTTAGTCCCTCATGTTTTGATTTTCTACAAGCCAGTCCCCTATATTTTCAATTCGGCCCACATATTTTGAATTTGTGCACTTGGGTCCAGAATTTAATAAATTTGAAATAAAATTCGGGTTATAACATTTCCACGGTGAAATTTGTGGAACTCTACTCCATTTGTAAAGCTCCCTGGGCATCTCCTATCCTGCACACAGCCTCAAATTTCTAGTTTGATCTTGGATTTCTTTCTCATTCCCCTTTCAATCCACTTCATCTTTTGCTTTCTGCACCCATTTGCAACCGCTCAAAACATTAATTTGGGTTTTTCCCTCACTGCAAATGGTATTTGGTGACTTTGCCGTGGTTTTCAAAATATCATAACCAATGGTTACTTACTAGCAATTTGGTTTGACAAAATACCAGAGAAAACCAAAGTTTGGTCGGCCAAAGTGGATGCCTTAGCCGAAGAAGGGTCCAAAGTTCAACCCACGGCAGATGGAAAGTTCATGGTTCTTGACCCCAATGGAAAGCAAATGTGGCCACGTAACTTGAGCGGTGGGGGAGCTGTCTATGCCGCCATGCTTGATAATGGCAACTTCGTTGTAGCAAAAAACAACGCGGCTATCCTATGGCAGAGCTTTGACGAACCAAAAGACACTGTATTGCCGACGCAAATACTAGACCTAGGAAGTAGACTCATAGCTCGTCACTCTGAGGGAAACTACTCAAGCGGAAGGTTTGAGCTCAGATTGTAAACTAATGGATATCTTGGGTTTTTCACCAGGAATGTCCCGTTGGATGCCATCAACTCCGCTTATTGGCCAATCGAAGGTAGTGGCAGTGGCTATCAAGTGAAGTTCAATAAGTCTAGCCTCATCCATTTCTTCTACGCAACGAATGGAAGTGTATTGGGATTTTTATCCAACACTTCAACGGGCCAATTCTACCAATGGGCGATTCTTGAATATGATGGGGTTTTTAGGCACTATGGCTACCTAAAATTAGCTTAACTCAACTGGTGGGAGTTGGACCACCATCTCCTTTGTGCCACCAAATATATGCACAAGTGCTATCCAACAAACAGGAGCTGGGGGCTGGTGGGTTTAATAGCTACTGCAAGATTGAAAGTGACGGAAGGCGTCAATGCTTGTGCCCATCAGGCTATACCTTCTTTGATCCAGATGATGAAATGGGTGGGTGCAAGCCAAAATTTTTGCCTCAGAGTTGCAATACAGAGTCCCAAGAAGCGGATCATTTCAGCTTTTCTGAAGTGGTTAATTTGGACTGGCCGTGGTCTGACTACGAGCATTACCAGCTGGTAACTGAAGAGTGGTGCAAGGATGTCTGCTTGAACGATTGTTTTTGTGCTGTTGCCATTTTCGAAAATAATAGCTGCTGGAAGAAGAAGAATCCTCTCTCCAACGGGACGCTTGATCCAACTGTTAATAGGCATGCTTTTGTGAAAGTAAGGAATGACAATTCTACGTTTTCTACGAAACCAATAGGATCGAAGAAGAAGGATCAAACTCCTTTAGTTATAGGATTAGGCAGCTTAGCCCTTCTCCTTTTGCTTTTACTCTTATTAAACTTTTTGGGATTTAATTGGTTTCGTAAGAGAAATTTAAAGGTCCTATAGGAATATGCAAACAAAGAAAGCAAAAAAGATTTGGGAGTTTTCACTTATAAAGAACTTGAAGAAGCAACTAATGGATTCCATGAGATAATAGGTAAGGGTGCTTTTGCAAGGGTTTATAAAAGGATCTTAGAGGCCAGAGGTGGACGGGCTGGAGAGAGAAAGTAGGAAGGAATTTAGGCCAGAAGTGAGCGCCATAAGCGGGACAAATCACAAAAACTTAGTTCGCTCCATAGGGTACTACAAAGAGGGGCAACACCTCCTCCTACTTTACGAATTCATGTGGAATGGCTCTTTGTCCAACTTCCTCTTCCAAAGCCCAAGGCCCAACTGGTACACAAGAGTACAAATTGCTTTTGGAGTGCCTAGAGGTTTTTACTATTTGTACAAAAAGTGTAATTGCCAGATCATTCATTGTGACATCAAGTCTCAAAATATTCTTTTAGATTATTAATTAGAAGCAAGAATATTAGACTTTGGATCAGCCAAGCTCTTGAAGACAGATAAGAGCCAAACAATCATTGCAATAAGAGGAACAAGGGCATGTGGCATTAGAGTGGTTCACCAACAAGCCGATTACAGCCAAAGTTGATGTCTATAGTTTTGGAATCATGCTATTGGAGATAATATGTTGCAGGAGAAATTTTGAAGTAGAAGGTAAGACTAAGAAGGAAATGGTGTTAGAAGATTGGGCTTATGAGTGTTATAAAGAAAGGAAGTTAGAGCTTTTGGTGGAGAATGATGCAGAAGCTATGAATGAGATAAAGAGGCTGAAGAATGAGAAATACCAGACATATCTCCATATACCTTTTTCGAATCATTAATTGTTGTTGCTAATCTACTGACTTTGCTAACTAGTAAACGGATTTAACCTAGAAAGAACCATTAGTGCAGCATTTCACCAAAAACTTCACCAGGTACTATGATTTTTGAGGATTAATTTCCAAAATCTTACTTGGATGTCTATTTGTCTGTCATATGAGGTTTCGTTTGCTATCCACAAAAAAATAAAAATAAAAAGAATTTGGAAGAACAGTGAATACAAACTACAGTCATTACTTTTTACTGTATTGTTTGGTGTACAATATGCAGTCAAAATTTCCTTCTTTAAGGATGAACCATTTGCAAGGATACCAGGGTACAAAAAATTGTAATAGGTAAAAACATAATATAACAATATTAGATAGTGAGGTAATATCTAGTACTAAAAGCCAATGAAAATGTTTGAAATTAATTCAAATATTTATAAATTAAATAATTAGAGAAATGAAACTTCAATTTAAATGCATTAACATTTGCAATTCTTTAGTGCTTCCTGACGTTGTTGAAATGGGGGAAGAAAACAAAACCATATTTCACACTCTTTTAACAAAAAAAAAATGATAAATCTTGCTGACTTGAAGGCAACACTGAAGTTCATTCAGGGAGCATTGGCTAAACTATCGGAATCTGGAAAAGCAACTTGATTACTACATGCTTCTCAAATGGTAGGAACTAGATATGTTAAGCTTGTCCACCACAACTGAACTTGAATTTTATCTTGTTGAGCTTGGCAATTACATTGTTTATATCAGGCCTTTCTTCTGGTTGATCGGCAGAGCAATGCAAATTCAATTTCATGATGACCAATGGGTTATCTTTTGGAGCAATCGGATGGTGGCAATTTTCTACCTTCGATGGACCAACATCTATTAGGTTATTTTTTTACAATATCAGAAGTATATACCTCTATTTTTTAAACTAAAATTTCATAACTATTACTTTTTAAACTATACTTTAGGAATATTATTTTTGAAACTAAAATTTCAGAACTATTACTTTTTTGAACTATACTTTAGAAATACGTATTTCAAAAAATGGAGTATATGCCCCTAAGTGCTCAATCTCAAAAGTATTTGCTTCACTTCTATTAAAAATAATATTTTTTCTTTGCCTCTTATTCTTTTGCACAAGAGCAACTACAAACTCATATATATATATATATATGTATGTGTGTGTGTGTGTCTATATATATTATGTATGTATTATCTATGTACATATTGTAATGACCCTATATAGAAATATTAGGGCTTTAATTAATTTATTTGGGGATTAGGGGTCAAGTGCACAAATTAATGGTTTTGGTGGTAAATCTGTAAATCAAGAGGGGTTAATTGAATGAATTAGGAGTTTTAGGGCTAAATTGTGAAATCTGAAAAGTTTAGGACCTAATTGACTATGGCGGGGGTCAAATTGAAGGAATTACATGATTTAGGGACTCAATTAAAAATTCAGAAGGACTCAAGTAAAAGAAATAAAAATCTCATGTACTGGATTTTGACATGATGGATTATCTGAAGATCCGCTGAGCACGAATTAATTTCTGTCAAATCCATCATCATCTCACACGATTCGGTTTAGTTTCTTATGTCGAGGCGTGTGGGACTTGAAGACAAATCAAACCCCTCTGTTGATTTCTAGAATCAAGCGAGAGTGTGAGAGAAATTAAAGTAAGAATTGCTGAATGGTTCATCCGTGACCGAACAGGATTTTCTGGAGATTTCTGGGTTTTGATTGAGTTTTAATCTGATTAAAAGCCTTTGTGAGGATCGCCAGAGTTGGTTCTGTGGTTTTGGGTTCCTGATCGATGGAGGTAAGTTATTTTTTTGTGATCTTTTCTGTTTTTAGTTTTTTCTAGCTTTCAGGTCATTGTAGACTAGATTTCTATAATCGGGTTTCACGACCCAGGCATCTGAGTGGAGACGAAGGGACTTGGATAATCTGGGTCCCCGTGTTAGGCTAGTCCAAGCCATTGGGCTCGGACTCGGCCCAGTTAGGTCGAGGGCCTATGGGCCAGCCTAGAAAGAAAAAAAAAAAGAAAAAGAGAAGAAAGGGTTCGAGCTTGGTCTGGGCCCAAGTTGATGGGCTAAGCCGCCAAGCCGTGGCACAAGCCGGTGGGCTGAGTCGATAGCACGAGCCAGTGAGCCGGGTCGGTAAAAAAAATAATAAATAAAAAAGAGGAGTTGACTAAACTGGCTAGTGGCTTTGATCGGCTAGTTCAGCGGTCAAATCAACTCAAAATTGGGAAGTTGAACCAGTTCTAGAATCAGGAAGAAAACATCTTTTGGACCGAGTTGGTCTGGGGTTTTGGGAGGTTGGGTTCGACCAAAAATTTAATGTTTTAACTAAACTGGCCCGGTTCAAGTTGGTTTAGGGTTTTAGTGGTCGGTTCAGCCATATTTCGGGCAGTTCTTGACCAGTTTAGATCGGTTCGAAAGGTTGTTAGGCCTTCTAAATTCGATTTTGAGGGTTTCATGGCCAGTTCAATTCGGCTTGAAGTAGTTTTAAGTTGATTTAGGCCAATTCGAGGGTTTTAGAGGCTGGTTCACTATGGTTCAAGGGTTGTAGAGGCTAGTTCATTATTGTTTGAGGGTTGTTGAGTAAAATTGTTGAGTGTTAGTGAGTTGTGTGGGTCCTAGTGGTGATGGGTAGTAATGCCTCGAGATGCATGCCAAGTGCCAGGATGGGATTTGAGTTGATTTTGGGCTGTCGAGCCCGTTTCTTGTGCCAGTTTTGGTGTTGGTGATGATTTTGTATGGTTTTGATTACAAATACGCCTAAGGAGGTTCATCCAAACCAGTGAGTCAAGTGAAGGTGACTGGGAATTTTTTCTTCGCTCAGCTTTTGTACAGTTAGTTACAATACCTTCCTTATGCATGCGTTTTCTACTGTGGTTTTCTAGCATGGTTGATTATATATTTATAAATTGTATTTTAATATATGTGCATCCGGGATATGTGTTATGTGATTTATGTACTGTTAGCGAGCTATGTTGATATAATAATACTAGTTTTTGAGACATGGACTGTATATGCATATGTATACTTGTTTTGACTAATATGTGAGGATGGTTTTGTGTGATGTATTTTGAGGACCCGAGTGACTTGACTAAAGGATGGCGATGCTGTAGTGTCCAGTGCGAGGGTCCTAAGTCTAATGTGAGGCGGTAGGGGCTGTGAGTGGTAGGGGCCACGGACATGATGTATACTATTATGATGTGTTTGGGATGCCAAGCTCGGTAGGTAGACGGTAGGGCGTAGCATGCGGGGGGTGCCTTGGGCCCAGTAATGTGATGTGATTGGGATATCAAGGGTTCAGCCAGCGTACAATGGCTACCGTAGCATGCAATGAGTACACTGGCCAAATGATTTGATATGATGACTGGTTATGATAGTACCCTTATATATTAGTTTGATGTGTTATATTGCTCACTGTATATATGTATGCATATATATGATTTTGGACTTGTGCTGTGACACAAATCCCGACATGCATAAACTAAGTATCATTTCTGCTCATTGAGTTTCGTGACTCACCTTTCTTATTTATTCTAGATTTGTCTTGTTGTTCCTATCTTGGTTAGCATGCCAAAGTTAGAGCTTAGCGTTTACGGATTGGTCGATGTATGGGCATACTTTCCTTTCACATTTTTCCCTTTTGTATTCTAAAGTAGCTCTCTTGTACTCTCAGATAGGTCCTGACGGTTATGTTTTGGATAATGTATCACAATTTACATTTATTTGATGAGCACTTTTGATATGTTTTAGTATGGTGAGGCTTACTAGGGTTGGTGGACCCAAGTGCCGATCATGGGCCTAGGTCGGGTTGTGACAGAGTTGTATTAGAGCTGTAGGTCTTCTTAAAGTATAAGGTTGTGGGGTTCTTTCATAATGCTTTTATTATGAGGGTGAGGGCCCCACTTTCATAATGGAAGGACTTCCAAAACCTTTTAGGATGTGTTTGCTATCAGCATTTAAATTCCTTTGATGTCTTTCTAATCCTCATATTTTGTGCATAGATGGATTCATCGATAGATATACTGGTACGATGGGCAATGTGCCCACTGATTCTTGGTAGGTTACAAACGTTGGAGCGTTGAGAGATCCCGCAAGTGGATCAACCCCTTCTTCGACTAGTGGGAGAGGACGAGGGAAAGGTTGTGGGAGGACCGCTAGACAGGCTAGAGAGTCAATTCCTGGTTAGAGTGTGACATTACCGGCAGACGCATTAACTGGAATAATAGCAAATGTTCGGGAGTTGTAGAGGGTAGTAGCAAACCTTGCTAGGGGTAGTGCTGGCAAGAAGAGATAGCAGGCCTCAGTCAGGGGATAGCTGAGCCCTACTACTGCTCCAAAGGGAGCAATGCCAAAGTAGCTGGCCATAGCCATTAGACTAATGGGGACCTCAACAATATTAGCGACAGTAGCCCTAGTATCGCAGTAGACGGGATTTGATGGATATTTTAGGGACTTTCTTAAGATGGAACCCCTTACTTTTACTAGGTCAAGAACGTAGGAGGACCCGCATGAATTCTTAGATCAGTTGGACTATCTATTCCAGATCTTACAGTGCTCCGAGGCGAGACGAGTGTAGTTGACTATTTTTCATCTCAGATGGGTGGCTCGAGCGTGGAATGATCGATTGATCGAGATAAGGTTGATAGGTGCCACCCCCTTGACTTGGGAGGAGTTCCGTAAAGAATTTCTCGAGAGATTCTTGCCTAGAAGTAGATTGGTAGAGTTGACTTTAGAGTTTGAGAGACTAGTACAAAGGCCTGGGATGTCTATGGTCAACTATGAGACGCAGTTTACTCAACTGTCTTGGTATGTCACCTTTCACGTCGCTGATGACACTGCACAGGCTACGAGGTTCATCAGAAGATTGTCTCATTCCTTGTTTCATGCTATGGGATCACATATGGGGACAATTAGCTATGCACGTGCAGTTGAGTGTGCACGTGCCTTGGAGGCAGTTGGAGTATCTAAGCATACACACGAGAATTCAACTAAGAGGGCCAAGACAGATGGGTCTTTTAGTGGCAATAGTTCTAAGAAAGGGTCGTCATCTCATAAGCATCAGTGATCTAGGCATGGGGGCTCATCTAGCCAGCAATCGTCAGCTAGTGCTACCGTATCGGGCAATCATGGTCCAACAGGCAGGCAGTCTATTATTTGTGAGTAGAGATTGCTTACGTTTGTAAGAGACTGCTCAAGCTACAGGAGTTTGTTTTAGATACAGCCAACATGGCCATAGAGCTAGGGCTGCCCTTCTTCTCAGGATGTTATTCAGATGATAGGGACTTGCTTTCGATGTGGACAACAGGGACACTTGGTCAAGGATTGTCCCATTTCCTTGGAGGCTGTTTTGGCTGTGGGCATAGTACAGCAGACTCAGGGTCGTTCTAAGGTAGAGACGTCTAGCTCCCGAGGTCGTGGGATTGGAGGTAGAGGTAGAGGTAGAGGTAGAGGCAGAGGCCGGGGCCAGACACGAGTGTACACACTAACACTTCAGGACGCTTAGGTGTCTAACACTGTGATCATTGGTATGATTTCTATGTGTTTTTTAGAGGTGTAAGCTTTATTTGATCAGGGATCCACGTATTCTTATGTGTTTGAGAGTTTTTTGACACGGCATGGTAAGCAACTGGACCTGTTAGAGTGCTTGTTTACTGTAGCAACCCCAGTTGGAGAGTCTGTTCTGGTGACGTAGGCCTTTAGGGCTTGTCCGATCAGTGTGGTCGGTAGAGAGTGTGTAGCGAGTTTGATCCTCTTGGCTATGTTAGAATTTGATGTGGTCCATGGTATGGATTAGTTGGTATCGTGTTATGCTACTTTGGACTGTCACTATAAGATAGTGAGGTTTGAGGCATTGGACAAGTCATCGTGTGTTTACTAAGGGGATTACTCGTTTGCTCTGGCTCCGATTATCTCGTACTTGAAGGCTCAACGATTGCTTAGTCAAGGATGTCAAAGATTCCTGGCTACTGTAATAGATACGCGGGCTAAGGAGCCGTAGTTGAAGTAGGTGCCGGTTTTTAGTGAGTTCTTAGACGTGTTTTCTAAAGAGTTGGCAAGTCTTCCACTAGAAAGGGATATAGAGTTTTACATCGACTTGCTGCTTGGTACTCAATCGATTTCTATACCCCTGTTTCATATGGCTCCAGCAGAGCTTAGGGAGCTTAGGAGTAGTTCTAGGATTTATTGGATAGGGGTTTCATCAGCCTGAGTACCTCTCCTTGGGGAGCACCAATTTTATTTGTCAGAAAGAATGATGGTTCCTTGAGACTTTGTATTGACTACCAACAGCTTAATAAGGTTACGGTGCGTAACTGATATCAGTTGCCTAAGATCGACGATCTATTTGATCAGTTGAGTGGGGCTAGTCATTTCTCTAAGATAGATCTTCGGTCCAACAAGAGAACATTCTTAAGGCTACTTTCAAGATCCGTTATGGGCACTATGAGTTATTGGTTATGTCCTTCGGGCTAATAAATGCCCTACTGCTTTTATGAATCAGATGAACAGGGTGTTACGGGCCTTCTTGGATAGATTTGTGATTGTTTTCATCGATGGCATTCAAGTGTATTCGAGGAGTGAGGAGGAGCAAAGTGCGCATTTATAAGAGGTTTTGCAAACTTTGAGGGATCATTAGCTCTATGCCAAGTTCTCAAAGTGCGAGTTCTAGGGTGACAGTGTGGCCTTTTTGGGTCACATGGTATCTAGAGATGGAATCACAGTGGATGCCCATAAGGGGGAAGCCGTACAGCGGTGGTCGAGGCTACAACTATCATCGAGATTTGTAGTTTTTTGGGTTTGGCTGACTATTACCGACGCTTTGTACAGGATTTCTCCTGGATAGCTACGCCCTTGACTAGACTAACCTAGAAGGGGTCAAGTTCCTAAGGACAGATGCTTGTGAAGAGAGCTTTAAGAAGCTCAAGGACTGTTTGACCATTGCGCCTGTGCTAGCCTTGCCCTCAGGGACTGGTGAATTTTGGTATACTGTGATGTCTCTTAGGTGGAATTGGGATGCGTGCTAATGCAGCATGGACAAGTGATAGCTTATGCCTCTACACAACTTAAGAAGCATGAGCAGAATTAGACCACCCACGATTTAGAGCTAGTAGTGGGTTTCGCATTGAAGATTTGGAGGCATTATTTGTACAGGGAGCCTTGTGAGATTTTTTACGGACCACCAGAGTTTGAAGTACATCTTTGAGCAGAAAGACCTGAACCTCTGACAGTGAAGATGGATAGAGTTCTTGAAGGACTATGACTGTATCATACAATACCACCCCAAGAAGGCGAATGTGGTCATCGACACTTTGAGTTAGAAGTTCTATAGAGAGCTTAGTGCACATAGCTCAAGAGAGGTGACCTTTGATCGCAACCCTATACAGTTTAGAAGGTGATAGGGTACATTATAGGTGGAGGACACCGGATGGTTATTGGCTCAGCTGCACATACAGCCATCTTTGATTGACAGGATCAAGGTAGGGCAAGAAAGGGATGATAAACTGTGGATTGAGGGATGACGTATGGGTTGGCAGGAGCACTGAGTTCGAGGTAGACTCTAATGGGGTTTTGCAATGTGGGGGTCGATTGTGCATACTTAATGTGGATGATTTGACGAGGACCATTCTAACAGAGGCGCACAATTCTTGGTACACTATCCACCCTGACGCACCAAGATGTATTAGGATCTGAGATAGTTTTATTGGTGGGAGGGGCTAAAGAGAGATGTAGCCAACTTCGTTTCGAGATGTTTGACCTGTTAGTAGGTTAAGGTTGAGCATCAAAGACTAACAGGGTTACATCAGCAGATAAAGATACTAGAGTGGAAATGGGAGGGCATCGCCATGAATTTCGTGACTAGACTACCTCGCACCACTGGGGGGTTTGACTCTATATGGGTGATAGTGGACAGACTAACCAAGACTGCACATTTCCTCCCAATACAGACAAGTTATAGTGTGGCTCAGTATGCCCAGTTGTATTTGGATGAGATCGTGAGGCTGCATGGGGTGCCTTTGTCCATCATCTCTGACTGAGGTACCTAGTTCACGTCTCAGTTTTTGGAGGGCATTTCAGGAGGCTCTTGGTACCTGATTGGATCTGAGCACAACTTTCCATCCACAGACAGATGGACAGTCAGAGCAGACTATACAGATATTGAAGGATATGCTGCGGGCTTGTGTCCTAGACTTTGGAGGTGGTTGGAGTCAGTACCTTTGTCATGCCCCAACCAGGGGCGTAATTGGCACTAAGGCTGCTTGCCAACCCTAGTAAGCCTCCAACCACATCAATAGAAAAGAGCATGATTTCAGAAGTAACCATTTTCATATAACTCAAAACATGTTTGAGATATATATGGAGCCACTAAAGTACAAAACCAAAATATACAAATGTGCTCGTACATCCAAATCAATATAGTAATGGACAAGATGGATCCTTGAAGCTACCATTGCAGATTGGAACAAAAATCTGGAAATGGAGAAAGGGGTGAGTACAATACTCAGTGAATGATGGTACTACTCTAAACATGCAAGGACATGAATCGTATACATGTTAGGCACAAATATCATCTTAACAGTAAATATAGCATAATTTATGGAAAACCACATTTGCCTCAGATAATACATATCGTGTGTGTGTGTGTATATATACATATATATATAAACAGTTAGAATCAAAAATTGAACACCTGTCAACGTATCAAAACATATCACATATCTTTATGTCAGGACAAAGCGTATCATGTCAGAAATAATCTACTCACATATTGCATATCACATATTGCACTGGGATCTCGTGCCAGAAACAGAATCAAAATCACAGAAAAGCACATGGTGTTAGAACACCACTGTGTTCCTCCGAATCAGATCACATAAAACTCTCGACAGGTTAATTTTAAAAACACAAGTATCACCGAGACATATATGTAAATGGTTACAAAATATTTTCAAGCTCATCACAGTTTAAATAGTCAGTACATGTCCCTAAATTTGATATCAAAATTTAAAATCATGTCACAAAGGATAACCAAAAATCGAAGTGTAGCACATGCATAGAAAACCACTATCACTCATTGGACATGTGAAAACCAAACTTTGAACCTCTGGTAGATGACTCACTAGTCAAAGCATGTATCTCTAGGGGTATCTATAACCACCAAAATCACAAGTTAGAACCGGAATTGAAACTTGCTTCAAAAGACTTGATTCTCGAAAGTGACCCTGGACATTCCCTATCCAACTCTTAACATGAATCCTGAGATATACCTACTCAACTCTACCTCTTGCCCAAACCAAAACATAACATTATCCTTACCAAAATACTTAAATTGAGTCAAATCAGTCTCCAAAATTGTTAAATCAACCCAACCGAGCCCAAGTACCATGAATCAAGTTGAACCTAGCTTAAATCCTCATGAACTAGGCTGAACTGGCTTGATTCTTCATAAACTGGGGTGAACTGGCTTTAATCTACATAGAACCAGACTTGACTGACATAGAAACCAATTCAAAAGCTAATATTTTGGCCTGAAACGGCCTCCAAACCCTAAAACCGACCGGTTTACCCATAACCCACCAAAATTCACGCTAAACCAAGACCCTTGTGTAATGACCCAATTTTTCAATAATTTGGATTTAGGGGGCTAAATTGTTAGGATTTAAAGTTTTTGGGGTCAGATTGTAGAGATTAATAGAAACAGGGACTAGATTAAAATGCTTAGGGACGAGGTGTGAAGAGAATAGAAGTTTTGGGGATTGGATTGAGACACGTTCTGATAGGTTCGGTCCAATAGTGAACCGAACTATCCACGCCTCAATCCGCACAATTGTGGGGTTCGACTAGCCAGATTTTGGCAAGTCTGTGTGCAATATAGGAAAGCAAACCAAGCCCCTTTGACAATTGAAAGAAATCGAGTGGGTTGAGCAGTTTTTGGGCTTTGGTTCATTCAGGTGTTCCATGAGGTTCGAAAGCTTTGTTTTTCAAAAATTTTCAATTTTTGGCCATCTATTTTTCGATTGAAGCATGTAAATCGGTTTGTTGCCTTCTGGATCGATGTTTTGAGTCTAAATCAAGCTTGGAAGCAGGTCAGTAACTCGTGCTTTCTATTTTTTAGATTTTCCAAGCTTCGAGTTGTCCGCAGGGGGGTTCGGGTTTGGTTCTATTCTTCGGGTGAGCAAGAAAAGACCTAGATAGATCCAAGTCCCGTGTTTGGCCGGTCTAGGCCGTTGGGCCCAGACTTGGCCCAATAGGGTCACGGACCCACGAGACTGGACTGCGGACCAGCCTAAAAGTACAACTGTGCTAAGTTGACTCGTTGAGTCAACTCGGCCCAGTGAAAAAA